>CM067536.1:5670000-5810000 GCA_034509925.1 Hirudinaria manillensis
CTTCTAACCTTCACTGTCAAGCGTTCTAACCTGAATGAATGCAAACCGATTTCTTGAAACTCTTAGTCATTCAATACGTTCCATCTATCTGCATGGAAAAGTGGAGACCCTTGTCGACATGCCAGATCCAATGGAACCTCACAACAACGTCCCTGAATCCTTCGGCAAAGCAGACTGCACTTGCAACACCTGTTGGTCACTCTTTATGCTCCGGTGACCCTGTCTTGAAAAAATGGAACTGAATAACAACAAATCAAAGGTCATTCTACTTGGCTGGTAAAAGTTATTAAAACCATTTGGACCTTTGGAAGTGATTTAAACGTGATGTCGCACACGTCATCGCTTCAACTACCGCTACCACCGCTACCACAGCAACCACAACGTGCGGGAACGCAAGTACATATCTGCGTCAACTGAAAGACTTTTTTTCGTATTTTTTTTTAAATTGGTTAATTCAAAGTTTATATTTAAACGCGTTAATCTATGATTGCAGGTGGATTGAATTCAAGAAAACATTTCAAAGATTAATTATGATTAGCAAGAAGTCTCTAAGACCTGAAACCACATGGGAGACGCCACATTTTTATATTTTGATTTGTATATAATAATAATAATAATAATAATAATAATAATAATAATAATAATAATAATAATAATAAATAATAATAATAAATAATAATAATAATAATAATAATAATAATAATAATAATTTGTAAGTAGTATCTAGTTGAATTATTTCAAATAAACATTAAATTTAAGTCCTGAATATTAAATTTATATATATTTATTGAAATATTAAATTTAAATAAATATAAGAAATGTTTCGTTTGTGTCAATTTGTTGTTTTGTTGATTCACAAAGTGATTAATGATTAATGTTCTTCACCTTCAAGAAAATAAAATTCGAATTAAAATGCAATTTCAATTTAAAAACAATTAATTTTAAATGATTTTAATTTCCGCGGAATGAAATAAATTAACGAATGAATAAAATATGAAATATTGAAATGCCGCCACCAAGAAATTCTCGATTATTAAATTAAATAAAAAGAACTTTTTTTTTATTAAAATATGTTATTATTATAAAATTATTTATTAACTTAAATGCCATCATTCACCACTCGGTGACTTTGGTTTTCTTGAAATAAAATTATTTTATCAGAATATTTACAAATATTTAAAACACTCAAAAACTAAAAAATGTTAACCTAAGGTATTAATACAGATATTATTGACTACAATTATTAATAATAATAATAATAATATTATTACTACTTCAAATAAGACCAACATCAACACGTACATTAGCATCACACACACACACACACGTACAGACACACAACCGCACAGGAAGAGGAGGATTGCCTAAAAGTGCCGTGAGAGAAACAAATTAAAAATTTCGTGCGCAGTCTTCGGGAGCCATTCCTTTATGTAGCGCCGCATTTCCTTACGATGGAGATAATTACTTTTTCTAATAGATTCCCTTCTCGTTTTTTTTTCCACTTAATTGACTCAAGCATCGTTTGAAACTCACCTCTCGTCAAACGCCGTCACAGATTGAAATCCAACAGCTGTTTTTAATCTCCAGCATCGCCCTTCAATTCCAGATCATTATCCCTTCTTCGACCAACTTCTTTCTTTCTTTCCATCGTCATCATCGTCGTCGTCGTCATCATCATCATCGTCGTAGTCGTCGTCGTCGTCGTCACATGATCGTTCTCGATTATATGCATCGATAGACAGGCGTTTTGTTTGTCATCAGTGATGGCAGACAATCGTGATTTTCATGTTCTGCGCTAATTGGCGCATTTTTCGACTTGCGTTAAAGTCGAAATATCCTTTGATTAATTTAGGAAATTCTATTTATTTTCTTTCTCTCGCATATTTTGAATCTCAGTTTTCTATCAGAGAGGAATTTCTTTAAAATGTAAAAAAACGAAAAGCCCTAACATTTAAAACAACATGTAGTTTCTGAAATTCGTGTAATAGGATTGGAAGAGAGCTGTACAGGTAAGACAAAGTGGTTTTTGGATCAAAAACGAGTCACTTTTAATTATTTCAACGCATAGTGGAAGATTCATGTCCCCGGGACATCCATCCATCCACTCACTCACTCACTCACTCACTCACTCACTCACTCACTCACTCACTCACTCACTCACTCACTCACTCACTCACTCACTCACTCACTCACTCACTCACTCACTCACTCACTCACTCACTCACTCACTCACTCACTCACTCACTCACTCACTCACTCACTCACTCACTCACTCACTCACTCACTCACTCACTCACTCACTCACTCACTCACTCACTCACTCACTCACTCACTCACTCACTCACTCACTCACTCACTCACTCACTCACTCACTCACTCACTCACTCACTCACTCACTCACTCACTCACTCACTCACTCACTCACTCACTCACTCACTCACTCACTCACTCACTCACTCACTCACTCACTCACTCACTCACTCACTCACTCACTCACTCACTCACTCACTCACTCACTCACTCACTCACTCACTCACTCACTCACTCACTCACTCACTCACTCACTCACTCACTCACTCACTCACTCACTCACTCACTCACTCACTCACTCACTCACTCACTCACTCACTCACTCACTCACTCACTCACTCACTCACTCACTCACTCACTCACTCACTCACTCACTCACTCACTCACTCACTCACTCACTCACTCACTCACTCACTCACTCACTCACTCACTCACTCACTCACTCACTCACTCACTCACTCACTCACTCACTCACTCACTCACCAGAACAGTCCCCATTCATCCTCCAAAATAACTAATCCATTTGTTCTTTCCCAAAGCCGCTATCTGTTGATCCATCTACTCATCACTTCACAAATCCATCCACTCATCCAACAATCCATCCGCCCATCCATGACTCACTTCAAGGTCGGCCAGCGTCTTATGACGCTTCAGAGTCATGCGTGGAGAACACGTCTTTTGGAAATAATTTCATAATTTTGAAAAATAACATAATTTAGCCCCCAATATTTCACTGGCAGGAATTATTTCATCTGAATCTGCTGGGGTTGAATTAATGAAACGTTATTAATTTCAACCTACCTCTACGTCATCCTCGCTGTCATCATCATTATCATCATCATCATCGTCGTCGTCATCATCATCTTCATCATTATCACCCATATCAATACCAGGACCATCGCCATCATTATTAACATGGTCGTGACGTTGTTCTTTACGTTTTCACAATTTTACTCATACACCCACATTACAGCATACATTATAATAAAGTTTTATAACAAGTATTTTGCATTAAACTTTTTGCACATAAATTCTATCACTTCCGCTTAATAATTAATGTTAATATTAAATAATTATCATAAAAACATCATTGTTCTAATATATAATGAAATTTAATTACATAATTTAATTTTTATTACGACGTCTATTAGCGAACATCATGAAGAATGGTAATAATAATGGTGGTGATGATGATGATTATAATATTAATAATAATAATAATAATAGTAATAATAATAATAACAATAATAATAACAATAATAATAATAATAATAATAATAATAATAATAATAATAATAATAACTCAGTGTCAACCTCATTAACATTGATAATAAAAATAATTTGACATTTTTTTTCGCAACGCGACGATGAAGTCAAATGTCGTCTGCTCGGTTTTTTGCAGTTTGGCGCTGCAAAAATAGAAGCACGTGATATTGGGAGCTGAAAACGAATGCCAAGATCGTTGAAATATCAGCAAATCAATATTTTAGTAAGTTAGATTTAGGATTTATCAATGTTTTAGCGGATAATATTTTTAAAAATAATATTTAAAATAATATTTTTTTTGGTAATTAATACTTTAGATGATAATATAATTAGCGAATATTTCATCTAATTTACTTAAATATTTAGTTAAATATCAACAAATTATATCTTTTGACGTCCATTGTCAGGTGAGTTTTTAGGGGCATTTCCGCTAGGAACTGAATAAATCCCCGATGGATTGTTATTATATAATTAATATTTGTAACATATTTATTGTTATAATAACAATATTATTATTATTAATAATCTTAATTATGCCATATTTTAATGGCGAGAGGAATATTAACATTGACGATATAAAACGTTAAGGTTATCAATAAAATTTTATAGAAAAACTTTATAATAAACATTATTATCATATACATTATTATTATTATATGATATTAATAATACTTAAATTATTATAAACTTTATAATTATTATTATTATTAATTTTAATATTTTTTAAAAAGGAAAATGCAGCTCCTCGATATAAGGTCTCGAAACGACCTTTGAATTCTGATAGCATCACCTCCATCAAAAGCCTCTCCTAACCTTTCAATTATTCAATAGATTTCAAAGCTGCTGCACAATTTAAACCAATTTTACCGCCTATTTTTCTATTATTTTGCTTTTTTTTTAAATATAACCAAACAAATGAATAGCGACAAAAAGTGGAGGACAAAATCAGAAATTGGAATGAAAAAATGCCACAGAGACTCACCTAGGCGACTCTCCACTACAGGTCTCCTCGTCGTCGTCTTCATCATTTCTTGCTTCTCGTCGTCGTCGTCGTCGTCACCATCATCATCATGACCATCGCTGCCAGCACGGTCGTTGTCGTAGGTTGTCGTAATAGCTACCGTGGACTGATGGTGAAAAATTAATGAAGGACAGAGCCAGAGGATGAATGAATGAAGAAATCTCTTCCACCTTCCTTCCTTCCATCCATCCATCCATCATCATCATCATCTTCATCATCTTCTTCTTCTTCATCATCTTCATCATCTTCATCTCCATCTCCGTCTCCGTCTCCATCTTCTCCTGGCGTCTGAAACTGGTTGAACCTGCTGGAGAAGATGTCCATTGAGCTTTTAAAAGAAGTAACAATTAAGCGCTATATAATGCCTCCGTCGCACGGCAGCACCGACGAGACCACCGACGTCATCTCAGTTGTCCTCCTCCTCCTCCTCCTCCTCCTCCTCGTCTTCCTCTTCATCCTCCTCATCTTCGTCGTCGTCGTCTTCATCTTGCGACGGTCACCTGCGCCTTGGTTGACTCATAGCTGAAGATGCAAGGTGGATTTATTGGGAAGCAGCGCTAGATGGATGTGCCGTGCGCTACCTTGACGCAAATGTGTGCGCATGTGTGCGCGTCTATTCCCGTTAGGGATGTGAAAGACTGCGAGCTTCAGTCCGTGCTTTTGTCACAGCGTCGCCAGGTCTAAAAGATTTGGTGGTTTAGCTTTAACATTACTTGTAATTTCATGTTTAATTTGTCGTGATGTCATGATAATGATTTTTGTATTTATTAATTATTAATATATTTTTTCGGCTAATAAATCGAATTATAATTTAAGATAAAAATTTATTATATCAATGACTTCAGAGATTCAAATGATTCCTAAAACTTCAACTACGATGAAACTTGAATGAGATATTAGCTCGTAATTTCTTGACTCGCAATATTATTAACTGATTTATATGTTAATAACAAATTATTATTATTTCCTAATTAATTGAACGTGTCATTACTTTATAAATGTATTTATGATATTATTTAGATTTGATTATTATAATATTTCATTAAATTGCTTTTAATAAAAGTTCAATTATTTGCATAATTGTCATTAACATTAATATGTGAATCTTAGCGCAACAATTTCGACAAGCATATTGTCGTTAGCGAAAAAAGACGACGACGAGGACGACGACGATGATGATGTTGAGAACGATGGTTTTATATGTCAAACGAAAGAACAATTTTAAATATTTACAAAAGGTCTGCAAATCATCAGAAAACATCAGCAACGCCAGCAAAAACAACAACAACAAAATTATCATCATCATCATCATCATCATCGTCGTCATCGTCGTCGTCGTCAACATCGCCAGGGTGATAAAGGGCAGAAGGCAGACGGATGGGAAGAAAGAGCGCGAGTAGGAGCAAGATGGCGCTTATAAACAATGCATAGAGTTCCATCTTGGCCGAGTCGAAAGGTAAGGAGATGGCGCGTCCACCTTTTGGGATCAAGAAGGTCCACAGCCATTAGGTGATTGTCGTCTTCCTCTACTTTCTCTTCGCCGAAATTGTCGCAGAAGCTTGGAAATATTATCAAGTAATGACGCCTCTTGATATCCGAGACCATTGTTGGAGCGCGCTGACGACGACGACGACGAGGACGAGGATGATGATGATGATGGTGGTGGTGGTGGTAGTGGGGGGGTGGTGGTGGTGGTGACGATGAAGACGACTACGACGACGGCGGCGGAGAGTGAGTTTTTTTTCACCAAGGTTTACCAATACCGCTCACGTCGTCATCGTCGTCGTCATCACTCTCATCGTCAAGTCACCGTCAAAACCAACTCTTGACTTAAAGAGACAGGTCGGAATGACACGGATGAGTGACCAGCTCATAAGCAGGGACAAGCGCTGAATGCAGAGTCCTCCATCCTCATCGGCTCCTCATTTCTAAACCGTGAAAACGTGACGTGAATTTCAGGACCCACTTGACTCACTCCCCTTGGTGTCAATCCTCCCCTGTCTTTACATCTCTCTCTCTCTCTCTCTCTCTGACTGGATGATTGATTACTGGTTGGTTGATTGATTGATTGATTAGTTGAATGAAGATCGATTGATTCAACCATTTAATGATTGATTAAAAGTATCCAGGGTTCTTTGACGACGTAGCTGATGAAGAGGAAGATAACAATGGCTTTGCTGGCGACGATTACGATGATGTTCATCCTGATGATGATGATGATGTTGACGATGATGATGATGATGTTCTTAGTGCGAAATTGGAGCGCCAACGAGAATGCAGTGGCATTTGATGTGATGGAAGTGACTGGACCTTTCATCTGCTGACGTCACAACCAAAGGTCATCGAGCACGTGACTTGAGGTGAAAGATGAGGAGGAGGAAGAAGAAGATGAAGCGACATGTTGGGTGGGGACTGTTGATCTCCTGTGGTGCAGACTTAAATGATTACGACGAGCGATGATAATGATGATGGCGAATTATACATTAATCGAAAATGAAACGAAATATATTTACATACATTAATTGAAAAATTTGGCATCGGAATTAAATAAATTGCTTGGAAAATAAAATAAATCGTTTTATAATTATTAAACAAATTGAACAGTAATTCTCCATAATTCCTCGAAATTTCTTCGCCATCTTCTTGATGACGTCATCATCCAACGAAAGAATTTAATCGTTTCCGATTGATTCCCGCCAAATCTTGACCAGAAGTCGAATTTAAACATAATTTGTTTCTTTTTCGCGCCCAATTTAATTATTTTATTTACAATTTATATTTATTTATATTTATATTTATAATAACGTACGGTTATTATTTACGTTTATAATAATATTATTTATGTCGCCTATTTTAAGATTTTCTAGCTGACGTTATTTAATAAAATATGTCATTTTATTATTCAATATTTATTTTATTATAACTTTTTATTGAATTTTAAAGAAATTTGGTGAATACATAAATTCAGTTTCTTTCTGCATTTATTTTTATTTAAATTTTAAATCTACAAAATCTAGGAAATATATTTCCAAATAATTAATATAAATTATTAATAACTCACGAAACACCAAAGGGATTGGAAAACACCTTCAAAAAGCATTTCTGAATGTTTGTAAAATCCAAAAAAAAAATCAAAAAACAAAAAACAAAAAGATAAACGGACATAATAATAAAATAAAATAAAATAAAATTTAAATAATTATAAAACAAACAATAAAAAAATAAACACACACATATATTTTTCTCAAATTTTACAAATATTCCAAAAAATGGAGGTTAAAAATTGAGAGCTTGAGTCATGAACAGAACTGAGTGTATAAGTAGCATGTCATGAGAACCTTTGTCACAATGCTACTTAGGAATCAGTTTTTTCACCTTTTCAGCAAATTGTCCAAGATTTTCCAACGAAATATTATCGATATAATTATAATATTAATGTCATAATTATTTTATTTTATGAATAAATTATAATTATTACAAGAATAATTATAATATTAATGCCATAATTATTTGATTTTTTGCATTTCATCCTCTAATGTGATGATGATGATGATGATAATGAATGTATACTAATTAACTTTTTTATTTTAAAAAAATATCTGTAAATAAATTTTGAAAACTATTATTACAAAAATATATTATGATTATATATTATAATTTGTTTAAATAGATAACGATGATGATGATGCCGATGACGGTATAAAGTTTAATATTGCTTACATTACATTTTCAATTTTAAAAATATTTACATTTATATTTTTTATTTATTTAAAAATATATTTAATAATAATAGGTAAATTAAGAAACAATTTTGTGTTGTCAATTAATTTTGTAATTCATAAATAATTATCATTATCAATTCAAAAATAAATATTATTTATAATTACTCTAATAATATTACCAATTATTGCCATCTAAAAAGTTATTGAGATTTTGAGACAAACAGTTTCACATATATAGATTACATTTATAATACGTAATATAAATATACATTGGTGACATTATCAACGAGTTAAATTCGAAATAAACAAAAAATAATTTTAGACTATAAATTCGTAGAAAATAAAAAAAAAATCAAAGCGTGGCTTTTAAATGTCGACCATTTTGCGTGTTGCTTGCCTCCGACAGAGAATTAGACACGCCATCTTCGACTTTTGAAGTTCATAAGTTGAGAGATAATTTTCTAACAACCAATCAGCTTTCATCCTAATGTTTTTTTTTTTGAACTCTTGAGGTCATGAACCGCCCTTTTTATTTTTGTTGTCTGCTTCGTATTTTGGAATAAGAAGTGTCGTTTTCATGAATCGGATTTTTAAAGTTTCGTGTGGTTTTTTTTCTATTTTTTTTATATATCAAGTTATATCGCAAATATAATTATATTTAACAATAAATCGAAAATATAATTATATTTAACTATAAAATATAAACCAAATATAATTATGCTTAATTATAAATATTCATTTATTCGTTCTTCTGCTAATTCGGAAAATGACATTTTGTTTTCAAGAATTAGAATTTCTATTTACATATGGTTTTTAAAAATTGTTTTTCAAAGTTTATTGTGAATAAATAAACTATATTTATTGTGAATAATACTATATTTAAACGTAAATGTGTACATATGCCCATTCATATTATTTGTTCAGTTTTTTTTTTGTACTCTATAAATATCATAATAAAATTACGTAGCAAAATATTTTAACGAAACTGGTTAATCGGTGATTGAATGAAAACTTATTTCGCTCGAGTGAGTGATTTGAGGTGTAAATTTCTAAAAAGGAAGTCTGCCAAAATTCCGTGGAAAGAGAGAAAGTGAAAAAGAAAGAAAGAAGAAGAAGAAGAGGAGGAAAAAAGCCGACAAAAGAATTCATTCCTACATTTCTATGGAACACATTAATAAGCTTTCCATTGTGTAGGTTAACACGCCCATCAATGGCATTAAGATGCTTCTTTTAGAGGCGCCAACTCCGAAATCGTCTGCTTCGCTAATGAGCAGTTTGAAGTTTTGTTCCTTCATCGCTACGATCCACGTTCAGATATTTTGCAGGCCTGTCCTTATTTTACCTCTTCTGAGGTGATTGAACGTGGTAGACGATTGATGGTTTGTGGATCCAGAATACTTTGAAAGGTGATTTTAGGGTCAGGGTTTGGGTACAGGCATGAGTACCTTGGGTAATGGTTGACCCAGAGGGTAGAACTTTCGGTATAGTCCTTTTTTGTACATCAGACCTGTTGAATGAATAGGTATTATTTTATCGTGTTTCAATTTTAAAAATCATTACCACCGACGTGGCCATACTTGATTGACAGATTTTACTTCCTCTTTCAAATCAGCTGTTGATGATGGACAAAGTGAAATATGAGGAAGAAGGAGACGGAGATGATGATGATGAGGAGGAGGAGGAGGAGGAGGAGGAAGAGGAAGAGGAGGTGGCATGGAAATGGTTGAGGGCAGGTGAGCTACCTGGATTGATGCACGGTTGAAGGAATTAAAAAGATGGAACTGTAATCTCACCCATTTGAAGTTAATTAACGATACAGATGATGCTGCTACTAGCAGCTTGCTAGCAGTAGTGATGATGATAATGATGACGATAATAATGATGAAGATGATGACGACAACGAATATAGACGATGATCATGAGGTTTTGTTGATAGAGATGATAATTTCGGAGTCGGATCTATAACGACTGCGACTGAGGTGATGATGGTGATGAAGATGAGGACGACGACGATGGTGATTCAGCCGAAAGGTAGAAAGATGAGCACCATCTGAGATGACGACGACGACGATGACGCTGATAAGTGAATGACTATTACAGGGGAGGGACATCCATTTAGGCTCGAGTTCCAGATTTTCATTTTCATCTTCTTCCATCCATCCATTTGCTTTCATGAAACATGTTCAGCTTCATGTTTACATGTACTTTTGTATTTATATTGTATGTATGTATGTATGCATTCATATTTACTTTCATATTATTTGTTATTCACCTGGTGGTATTCACATGTTTAGAATCGTAATCATCAGATCAACCCTTTATAAAGTACATTTGTTCATCCATGGTTAGATCCATCCATGCATCCTTTCATTCGTTCATTCACCAGTTAGACGTGCATTCATCTAACAATCTATAGACTGCTTCCGTCCATTCATCCACGTATCCATCCACCCACTAATCCATCCATCCATCCATCCATCCACCCACCCACCCATCCACCCACCCATCCATCCATCCATCGTTCGACATGAGATCTCCCAAGTCCTCCAGTTCTAGCAAGAACACCTCTTGACATGTTGAGGTGTTGAATTCACTTTGTTTGTTCTTCACTTTTTTTCTTTCCATCTTCGAGGAAAATCACCTCAAAACCTGGGATTAGTTAATGTTTAATAGAAGTATTTATAATTAATTTATTATTATTATTATTAATATTATTAATATTATTGTTATCATCATCATCATCATCATTATCATCATCGTCGTCGTCGTCGTCGTCGTCGTCGTCATCATCATTATTATTCAATATTGTAAAATATTGTTTTGTACATTTGAAATCCTCCTAAGCATTTAATAAGATTAAATAATTAAAAATAAATTGTTGCGCAATTATTTATTGACTTTGTACTTTCTGTACTTGAAACTTTTGTACACATTTCATTCTTATTTGCTTTTCGACTTAAAAAATTATATTTATTTCGATTAACTCAATTTATAGTTAAAATTTAAATCAATTTAAAAAATTTAAACTACTTTAAATAAAGAAATTTTATTTATGTCTGAATAAATTTTATAATTAACTTAAAATATTCAATGTAAAAGAAAGGACAGGTGTTTTCAGATTCGATGTTTGCCTTTATTTTTGAACCAAATAAAAGTAAAATGGTCCGTCCGTTCATCCACCCATCCATCCGTCCGCCCATCCATCAATCCATCCATCCATCCATCCATCCATCCATCCATCCGTCCGTCCGTCCATCCATCCATCCATCCATCCATCCATCCATCCATCCATCCATCCATCCATCCATTACTCCCAAATGAGAGCCTTCAGCGGTTTTCAGGTAAAAACTGTTGTCATGGATCCAATGTTTTCACCGTAAGCGGATGTTTCTTAGGATCATGTGGCTGTCAAAGATGGTGATTTGGCGCTGATGATGGTGATGATAATGATCGTGATTTGGATTATTATTATTATTATCACTAATGTTATTATAAACTATTATTATATTTTATTTTAATAATGATAAATTATCATATTATTATTACATTCAAAACGTTAATTATATCCACATTTTTATATATGATATTATTATGCGGACAAATGTTCAAGGAGAAATAATTATCCATCCATCATATCCATTAAGTACAACACGATTAATGATTAAGTACAACATCCATTAAGTATACGATTAAACAAATTTAATGATTTCATTCATGTAAGCATTACAATAAATTGTGATATTAATCCCATCTACGAGCACGTGAATGAACTACTCGAAGTACTTGCAGCGCTTGTAGCTCTGGCAGCTCTTGCGGCTCTTGCAGCTCTGGCAGCTCTTGCGGCTCTTGCAGCTCTGGCAGCGCAGGCTTCTCAACGTTCCTGTTGCCGGCGATTCGTGCATCTTTCGACCTAATCCTTCCGAGTCAGTATCGAGCAGATTTGTACTTTTGTGCTCATTTGAGCTCGGAACCAAGTAATTAGTATCAATAATAAATTATATTATTACGCACACCGGGACTTTGGCAGTTGTTGTGATAAATTATGCACGAGTCGAGTGATGAATATTCATTGCAATTCATGTTAATAAATTAATGTTAATTATTAATATTAACTGGCGTCTTTTACTCTCGAAATCTAAAAGTTAACTGAACTTGGATTGGAAACCGGTTACGTAAATTAAGTTACGCAAGTTAATTTATAATTTATAATTTATATTATCTGTAATGTTTATGTTTTATTTGTACTACATTTGTTTTTCGGAATGTATCAGAGGCTTCGGTCCTTCGTTCGTCTCAAAAAATAAATAAATAAATAAATAAAATAATTTAATTAATAAATTATTTATAAAAATTTATTTATTTTGAATGATCGTCAGTTTATGCTTCGACTTAGAAATGGATATGAAATGATTTTTAAACCAATTTTTGCAAAATTATTTTTAATGACACTTCATTCCTTCAGTAATAATCTCGAGTCATTTCGAAGTAATTTATGAAAATTTCGAGAATTTTTAAAAAAGTTTAGTCTTAAAAAAATCACGACGATTTCGGAAGAGTTGATTCTATTTTATTTTTTAATAAATTATATTTATATAAATAATATAAAAATAAATAATATAAAAATAATATAAAAAAGTTACGAATTACGTAATTGACGGAGAAGGATTTCACTTTAGAGAATTAATCTATTAATTAGATTTATCGAACTCAACCAAATTATATTCATCGTCACAATATGTAATTATAATAATAATATAATAATAATAATAATAATAATAATAATAAATAATAATAATAATAATAATAATAATAATAAAAATAAAAATAATATTACTAGCAAGCATATAAATAAATAATTATCATAATATAATACAATTAAATAACCAAAGAAAGAGGCAAACAAAGAAATAAACAAACACTATTTACATTGGCGCGTAAAGCTCTCCAAATTATCCAATTATCCAAATTAATAAATTTATCGTGTATTTCAGTCATTTACATCTACAAACATGTTTCATGTTTTGTTTAAGAAATGTCGAAAATATTTAAAAACCTCGGTGACATTCTGATGATTCTGAAACAAAAAACCAAGATTAAAATTAATGAAACTTAAAATATATTTTCTGAACAATTGAAATTAAATCGATTTAATTAAAATTAAATTAAAATTGAGTTAATGTTTTGTTGCATAACAACATAGGAATTCAGAATAATTGTTAATCAATCAAGTTTCTTTTTATTATATATGTTATTGAATATTTTAATATTTGTTCTGATTTGTAGCAATTTCATCATTAAATTCCTCCATCGAAATTCGTTTCAACTTTAAAAATACCATCCATCCATCCATGGACTTAGTTTATCCTAAATATATTAATTATATTTATTAATAAAACAAGCAAATATAATAAAATTCATCAACAATTCAGATAAGAATTCACTCAAAAACCACAAAATTCACGGTAAGACTTCTTAGAAACTTGTCGGCAATTGTATCAACAACACATTCTGCATTTCTGTTGTCTTCATGCTGTTGCTCAGCCAACATACAATTCATACATACATACAACATATACAAACGCGCAATCGGTATTAGGCATTTATTCATTTATTCATTTATTTATTTATTTATCTATCTGTCTATTTTCATTTGTGGAGGAAATATAATTTAAAATTCTTCTAATTGGATGTAAATATTCAATTGCTCACGAAGTAAAACATGATGTTTGATCCGAACATGGAACCCAATTAAGCGCTTTGAAAGATTTCCCGTCACGCATGGATGCACTCTTTGGAAAGACATTCAACGCCAGGGCACGCCCACTTTTCCAGTTCGACCAATGGCATTCAAGCACGTGTCTCCACAGGCTTTCCGTTACGCGTTTATCGATGATTATCAGTCGGTATTTCATCAATAAACGTTTTGTGAATTGAATTAAACTTTAAATAATTTAATTAACAAATTATTACGATTTAAATATATATAATTCAAACATTAGAAATTTTGAATATATTTCGTGACATAATGAATATTCATCAAGTTAAAATGATGAATAAATTATTTACTAACCAATGAATCGTATCGTTGCAGGCAACCAATTAAAATTCAACTGGCAACATGGCGCCGTGTGTGGTCTTTGACGTTTGTAAACAATGCCTTTGTATGACCTAGGAGGCACAATCATCATCACGACTCGATTTGGCGTTATGATGATGATGATGTTAATGACTGTTTGTAAATATTATTCATTTTATAATTTACAGTATTTATTTTTATTATTATTATTATTATTATTATTATTATTATTATTATTACTGTTTTGTTGTTGCTTTTGTTTATTTTGTATTTAAAGCATTTCAATTATGATGCAAGAAGTTGAGAAAGCTGGTAGATGACGTTGATGATGATGATGATGATGATGATGATGATGATGATGAAGACGACGACGACGACGATGACAACTCTAATGGAGTGGAACATAATTGGAAGCCGATTGACGATTTTAACTTTGCTCAGGAAAAACGTGATTTAATTTAGGAAGAAATTATATAATAAAATTATTATTACAAATTCTTTCATAAGTTATTTGTTTATTACAAGTTAAGTGTAGACGTTTTATTAATTAACTTTAATTGTTAAATATTTCACGTCTTTTATCCGCAATTCTCTCCGTAAAGACTCTGTGGTTTACACAATAGGATCTAATTCTGAATTACGTTTTGAGTAAAGATCAAAGTAAAGTGCAATAGTGATGATGGGCCGATTTATGGATACATGGATGGGTGGATGGATGGATGGATGGACGGACGGACGGATGGGCGAATGGATGGACGGGTGAAACGAATGACGACAAGAAGGACAGCGGATATTTCAAAAGATGATGAGTATTAATTTATGAAAAAGCAAGTTTTAAGCCGCTTCATTTCAAAATTAAAAGCTGTCTTGACGTGTTCCTTCAAATCGCTTTTCTCCTTCCAACATCCACCCATCCATCCCTCTATCCTTCCACCCTTTCATTCGTCCATACATCCATCCGTCCGTCCGTCCATCCATCCATCCATCCATCTGTCCGTCCGTCCGTCCATCTGTTCATCCATCTTTACAATGCCAATATATCGGATAATGTTGTTAATGAATGCTGGAGATTACTTGTGAAAATAATCTGCTCCATAATGGGGTTTAATTTTCTCGAATAATGGAAAAATCTGTAATTTTAAAATATGTAATTCTATCGTGGATTTAATTCGATTTTTAAATAATATCTGATAAAATTCGATCCTTTTTTACGAATTAGAATTAGAAACTCTCTTGACGAAATTTAATCAGGGTTCTACGTGCAAAATTATAAATAAAAACGTGAAGCATTTCATAAATATTTTAATTAATTAATATTAATTTAATTATTAATTAATTAAATTATTAATAATTTAATTAATTTAAAATATTAATTAATATTTAATTTAATATTTTAATTAATTACATAAAAAATACAATAAAAATACAGTGCCATGATAATTTAATAATATCAATATTAAGTGATACGTAATGCCAATAATATTAAATATATTGTTATTATAACGAATGCGGATGGAATGTTATTCATTCAACGAACATGGAATAAACATTATTAACGTAATAAATGTGGAATAAATATTATTAACAAATATTATTAACGTAATAAATGTGGAATAAATATTATTAACAAATATTATTAACGTAACAAATATGGAATAAATATCATTAACATCCCCATCAAACATGAAGTATGAAATAAGTATTACTAATAAATATTATTAACTCGACAAATATGGAATAAATAAATAATATTAACTCAAGAAATGGAATAAATATTATTAATGCAACAAATACGAAATAAATATTATTAATGCACCATTTATGAAATAAATAATATTAACGCACCATTTATGAAATAAATAATATTAATAAATATTATTAACGCAACAAATATGGAATCGTGCAAAAATGGCTCCCAGCGATGAAGTTGTTCGTTAAGAATTTGAGGATTGAGTCCAATTGGAACTTCAAAAGATGTTCAAGTGAATGATGACTGCCCATGGAAGGCTGTATGATGACGATGACGATGACGATGATGATGACGATGACGATGACGATGATGATGATGATGATGATGATGATGACGATGATGGTGAGGATGATGATGATGACGACGATTACTACTACGGCGATGGATCCAGGAGGTCATGGTGATGGTAATGATGACGTGAGTGGAGACGACGATGACGACGACGTTTTGAAACGTCAAATAAAGCAAACGTCACAATTTCAGGGATGACTTTTAAATGTCAGGGAAAACAAATTTAATCGAGAATTTAAAATTTAAATGTTCAAAAAGTTGAAATATAAAATAAATAAAATACAAATGAAAGTCAACAAATTGAAATTTATTTCTTGGAGACGTGTATTTATATATCACGTTTTATTATTTATTCAATATATTTTATTTATTTTTTCAGATATTATGACCAAAATAATATGAAATTCAATAATCTGAATTTCGATGGCTATATGGCTATCAACTCAGCTATATCAATGTGCTCAGTAATTATGATAAGAATCATTGTTATTATATTATTAATAATATTTTATTAGTAATTGCCATTATAGTTACTGCTATTATCATTATTACTATTACTATTACTACTATTATTATTATTATTACTATTATTATTATTATTATTATTATTATTATTAGCATTTATCAGTCAGTAGATCTTACACAAAGCGATCATAACTGATAGAGACACGTTACTTTCGAATACCGAAGTGATGTAGCTTTAAGGTTCATGGCCTAGAAAAAAAGAATAATAAACAGGATTTTAATTTTAAATTCACTTTTATAATCTCAAAATAGTTGGCCATTGTTGTACTTTTAACGAAAGCACAAAGCGTGGAACACAAAAAGGAGTCGTCTGAGACGTTACTCGCTGGGATTTGAACGCATCAACCTCGCATCGGATGCTCACCTCAGAGAAAAGTGGAACCTTTTTAGAGTAGCAGTGACAATGGATGGATGGACGGACGGACGGATGGGCGGATGGATGGATGGATGGATCTCTTGAAGATTTCACTGAAAAGCATTTCATATTCTTTGGCTTTTCTTCTCAATTGTAGCTAATGGCAATACCGTGTTTTTTTTTTAGAGATTTTGATTAAATTTAGATAATGTTTTAATTTTATATAATAATAATAATAATAATAATAATGATAATGATGATGATAATGGTAATAATAATAATGATAATAATAATAATAATAATAATAATAATAATAATAATAATAATAATAATAATAATTTTGTATTATAATTAATAACGTTTTTATTATACAAATTCGTGAGCTTATTCCAGGATGGATGGATACCAGAAAAGGATATCCTTCTTCAGTATTTATGTAGCACACTCTGAATGGTGAAATGGCAAATTATCGATATAATTGTCAAATATTGAATTTAATTTAAAATGAATTAGAAATTAATTATTAAATTAAATTAATTATTAAATAGTTCAAGAATTTGCTGAATTTTTCGGAAATAAAAGTAATTTCGTAAGCGATGATCTTCTTAAGTCGAGCACATGTGGAAATGGATGAAATTCATTTCAGTTATTTCTAACTTTTCCAATTTATTTTTCTTAAATTGATTAATAAATTTTTAATTCTTAATTTTTTTAAATGCTTCGTTATGAATGAATTTAATTTTCGATTCTTTCGATAAATTTAGTTTTAAAAAATGGGACGAATTGTATTCAATTGACTGAATAATAATAAATAAATAAATAAATAAATAAATAAATAAATAAATAAATAAATAAATAAATAAATAAATAAATAAATAAATAAATAAATAAATAAATATTTAAATAAATAAATAAATAAATAAATAAATAAATAAATAAATATTTAAATAAATAAATAAATAAATAAATAAACAACAACTATAATAATAATAATAATAATAATATTAATAATTAATATTAATAATAAAATAATAATGTAACCTGTCATTGTTTTCATTTTAGAAGGAAGCCATATGTTTATGGTTGAACGAAATAAACTACCACTGCAAGGGACATTTATTTATAAAATAACGAAATATAATTAGAAATAATTTAGTTTTAATTCAATTTGAAATAAATTCCAATTAATTAAAGTCTTCTTAGCTGTAATTGTGAAAAATGAAGCGGGAAATCTGTCAAGCCATGCGCTGAGACGTCAAGAATTTGTTGGTCAGCTTTCAGTCTCTTTGTTTATTTCTGAATTCTTTGAAACAATTTTTGAAATTTTTACGAACAATTCGAGAAAATAAAAGGTATAAAAATCAATGTCCAATGACAGGCAGAGTGTCGGTAGGAATTGTTTCAATTGATTCAATTTTAATTAATTAATTAATAAAATATAATTAATAAAATAGTTAATTCGTAAGTAATTATTTTAAGTTTCCAACGAATGTCGTGAAAATTGAATCTAAAAACTTAAAGGACGAAGTCTTGAAATTGAAACAAAGGGTGTAAAAGTTGAATACAAAAAATACTAAAAAAGAAATTCGTATTTTATCAATTTTAATTTAAAATTATTTCCTTTAACAACAGCGATTGTATTTATTAAACATTTAATGGTAGTTAAATATTAATTCAATAAATACAAGATTAAAATATAACTTAATTACAGGATATTGTTTAACATTTAATTGTAAATCTGCTGATTATTTGTTGTAATCCTGTTTTTTAATTCAAATTCTTCTTATAATTATTTCATAACTATTAATAATAATAATAATATAAATAGGATAATATTAAATATATATTTATTATTATTATTATATAATATTATATATATAATATTATTAACAATATTATTAATATAATTATGAAATTATTATAAATATATATAATTATTATTATTATTATTATTAATGGATATTATTATTATGATATATAATATTATTATTAACAAATATTTTTATACTAAATTAATATTAGCATTCGAACCGTCAATATATGAGCGTTTATTCGATCGTTGACTATTTAAATTTATTTTTCTTTTTAATTCTTCAAAATTCTTACGAAATTTCCGACTTTAAATTGCATTTTATTTTTAATTTTTTTAATTTGTAATTTTTTAATTTTTATTCCATTGCTCGTTGTTTTCATATTTTTCTTAATTCGAGCGTTTTGCGATTTTAATTTTTTTTTCCTTTACGACTGAAATGGAAATAATTTATTCAAGACTCCATTTTGCAAGTTGAAAGGGAAATCCGAGGAACACAAGAGTCGGCTGAACCTGACTGTTCAAGTTCGG
This sequence comes from Hirudinaria manillensis, assembly GCA_034509925.1. Classification (NCBI taxonomy): domain Eukaryota; kingdom Metazoa; phylum Annelida; class Clitellata; order Hirudinida; family Hirudinidae; genus Hirudinaria; species Hirudinaria manillensis. The sequence goes on from CM067536.1 coordinate 5,689,658, forward strand.
ACTGGTGATGAAAGGGTGGCTCGATGGGGTTTGGGTAAAATTGAGTGGGTGGCTCGATGGGTGAGTGGATGGATGGATGGACGGATAATGGATTGATGGATTGATGAGTCGCGAGAATTTAGTGGATGGACGGCTGGATGGGTGGGTGGAATGGTTGGTGGGTGGGTGGAATGGTGGGTGGGTGGGTGGAATGGTGGGTGGGTGGGTGGAAGTGAGTAGACGAGAAGTGGGGGTCATTAAATTTGAAAGAGGACTTGTTGAGTTGAATATAAGCGGCCACACACGCTGGTCATTAAATTCTTGCGCCACATTTCACTTCAGTCCAGCGTAACGGACATCTAGCGACCATTTTTGGAAACAATTAGCGGAACCAACAACAAATGTACGAATAAGTATGTATGTTTATGTATGTATATATACATATACGTACATATATATATACATATATTTAATATCTTTTATTTGTTTCATCCGTCGTAGGCCACATAATCGTCGTCATCATCGTCGTCGTCATCATCTTCATCATCATCATCGTTATCATCACCACCATAACAACAACATCGAAAGGTGATCATTTAATTATGTTGCATTTAAAATACGCGAAAAGAGCATTATTAAGAAGAAAAAATTGTAATTGTGAAAAATTGATGGAATAAATTATTTTTTATTATTAATAGAGTTTCTTATAATAATTATAATTTATATTATTATATAATTAAAAAAAAACCCAACAATTCTAAATTATATTATAATTATTTAATTAAATAATATTAATAATATGTCATTTATATAGCGCCGTGCGCGTGAGCTACAGGGGCGCTGAAATCGATCAATTAATAATAATTAGCGCAATAGTTGCTACATTAGATTAAAATTATAAATAAATTGTATTAACAGCAGAAATTAGTTGCTAAATTAGTCAGAATTATTTAATTAAATAGATAAACTAGTAATAATTAGTGCAATAACGTTTTTTTCTTCTAGACTTTATTCTTTTCTCTGATAATATATAATAATAATAATAATAATAATAATAATAATAATAATAATAATAATAATAATAATAATAATGATAATAATAATAATAATAATAATAATAATAATAACAATAATAATAATAATAATAATAATGATAATAATGATAATAATAATAATAATGATGATGATGATGATGATAATAATAATAATAATAATAATAAAATAATGATAATAATGATAATAATAATAATATAATTTAATGGACAAAAATACTGGTTTCGATTTCTTTGATTCGGTTCTCTCAAGTATTTCCTCCAATCAGCTTCATCATCGTCGTCGTCGTCGTCGGATTTGAGAGCAACTGATGCAACAAACACGGAGGTCATTGAAATGTTGTTGAATATTTTTGAACGAATTAAACGGTTTTCTAAATTATTAAGTTATAAAATGTAAAAAAAAAATTATTTTTTTTTCCAATTATCCTTTAATTGTTAATTACAATCAAATTAAACATTAAATTGTTTTCTTAAATAACTGCTTTTAAAACACTCGTAGTCATTGCAAAAAGAAATTCTGCCTCTATTTTTTAAATTGTTGGGATTTAAAAATAAATAAATAATTTATTTAATAAATGGAAATCGACTGCCAACAGCAACAACAACGACGACGACCGCAGCAGCAGCAACGTCAAAAACAACAACAACGACGACGACAGCAGCAACAACAACAATCCAGGTATCGTGGAACCGTTTATTTTTCACCTTTCATCTCCAAGGTCATTCGTTGATTAGAATCTCAACTCTAAGAAAATCTAAGAAAACTTTACAAGAACAACAACAACAACAACATTACAGGACAAAGCGACCTAACATCAACTCTTTAAAAGCCAAATATTTTCACAAAACTTGTTGTTGTTGTTGTTATTATGGGTAGGTGGATGAAAATGGATGGATGGATGGCTGGATGAATGGAAGGTTCGATGGAAGGTTGGATGGGTGGCTTGATGGATGGAAGGTTCGATGGGTTGTCGGTTGTTTGTTGTTGTTGTTGTCGTCGTCGTTGTTGTTGTTGTTGAAAGCAAGTTGTACGTGTTGAGGATTGCTGGGAATAGAAAGACAAGATATTCGCATCGAGCCATCGAACGTCATAACGAACGAATGAATGAATGAATGAATGAACGAATGAACGAATGAATGAATAAAAATGTTTTCAATAAATTCGTCAAAAATTCATCAATCGACGAAACTTGATTCTCTCGAGAAGGACGATAATGGAGGAAAGCACTTGAAGCAGACGACGACTTTCTAGTGGAAAGTTTTTGAAAATCTTCGGAGTTTTAAAATCTCAACAACTTCTCTTGAATTCCCTTCGAGCTAGTAATCGCTGCATCTTTGAATGTAAATAAATTTTAAATAACAATTCATAATTCAATTCATAATTCAAGGCATAATTCAAGGCATAATTCAATTCATAATTCAAGGCATAAGTCAGTATTAATATGTTTAATATTAAATTGTTTTGTTTTTCGTCACTCGATGTCGTATTTCTTTCTAACTTGCAGTTTATAATTTCCACTCGGCACAAAAAATAAATTGTGCATTTATAACGTGATTTTAAATTTTTTTTTTCAAAATGATTGCAAAACGTAAATTTAGTGGAGAGTTTATTGTGTTTGAATTGTATTGAATTTTCAACTATTTACAAACGAAAAGGCGACAATTGAAGTCAAATTTAAAACAAAGCATAATATAAAATAACTCGACATTAAATTAAAATCAAAATTAATGCAAAACAAATAACGACCTGAAATTAAAACTGAACCGATTTAAAGCTCCCTAAATAAGATACAAAATAGATACAAAAAATTAATCAATCTATCAACCAAATAAAATAAATAAATAAATAAATAAAACTCACGATTGAATGAATTAAAATGAAAAATTCAATTCCAGGTGCAGATCAAAGCGTGGAATTTGTTCTCAGTTTTCGTCGACCGATGTTCTTAGGCCATGATTTTCTTCTTCAACGTTCTCAGCAACTTCGAGGTTCAATTCTTGACTTTAAATTGTTTAAAAAGTTTTTAAAAAAAAACTTTAAAATCGGCAAAAAATCACCACAAAAAAAATTACGTATAAAAATAAAAATAAAATTAAAACCCGAAAAAAATGCAATTTAAAACATTGGAGGACAATTTAAATCCCTCATCGGCACAACACGACAACGTCACAAAATCACAAACGAACATCAAAAAAATAAAACGTCACTGCTTTCAATGATCCGTAAAAATTCTTAACTTTTGGTTGGAAATTGCAAAAAAAAAAACGACGAAGGAAGAATTTTTGTTGGAATCGATTTGTGTTTGGTTTTGAGTTTTTATTTTTTTCTTGTCCTCACATTTGAAATTGTCGAAAGACTTCATAAGCTTCGAGGTGATTTTAACATTTTCATTTAATGATTTGAGACTAAATGATTAGTTAGAATAATAATTATAATAATAATAATAATAATAATAGAATAATATTATAGAATAATAATTATTTTAATTATTGCAATTATTATAAATATATTTTTCTATAATTTATTTCATACGCTTCGAGGTGCTTTTTCATTTAATGATTTGAGACTAAACGATTAGTTAGAATAATAATAATAATAATAATAATAATAATAATAATAGAATAATATTATAGAATAATAATTATTTTAATTATTGCAATTATTATAAATTTATTTTTCTATAATTTGTTACATGTATTCAAGGCGCTGAAAGTTTCCACTCAATGATTGGTTGTGAGACTAGACGAAATAAACGAACATAGAATAATAATTATTTAATGAATTAATTAAAATATAAATAAATTTTTCTATAATTTGTTACATGTATTACAGCATAAGTTAGGTTACGATACTATAATAATAGTAATAATAACATGGTGATGACGACGACGATGTCAATAGTGATTGCATTAACACTTTTATTATTATTTTATTTTTTGTTTCAAAAAAAATATTTTACGGAGACTGGAATCGATTCCGATAGGAAATGGTCAGTTTTTCAAACTCCAAACGGAGCGCGTGACGATCCGGAATGATATTTGGAAGGAAATTGAATGATTAGTTTCAACAATGACCCCAATTTAAAACTGCAAATAATTATGACGAATAATTTACAAAGCGTCTCCATGGCAACAAAGCGCGTGACGCCATTTCCACGGAAGGTATGAATGGGAGACAAAAAAAATTGGCAGGACGAGGTGTTGCCAACGAACTTAGGCAGGGAGGTGAAAGGTCAAGGACCTCAGCGAGTGTTTCATTTGCAACTCAAACGTTGCGTGACCTTCAGATGATTGGATCGATCAATCAATCAATCAAACAATCAATCAATCAATCGATCAAACAAACAATCAATCAAACAAACAATCAATCAATAATTTAAGCACTCAGTAAGTCAAACACTCGATCAATCAATACATCTTAAAATACTCAATATTAGGTAAGTGAACGTTGAGAGAGAAATTTAGATTTTAATAATAATAAACAGAAAAATTACAATACAATCAAATCTCGTTACTATGCCACCCGTCAGGACCGAGCAAGAGTGGCATAATAGCGAGAGTGGCACAGTAAAGAGTTGGCATAATAGCGATATTTGATGACGATAAGTTATCAAATACACTATTATGCTCGGGTAAAATATCTGACTTGTTCATTATATTATTGGTAGCATTTATTGTAATATAATTTCAAATAAATAATGTAATGTCTCATTTAATTTTAGCCAATATTCATTTATTTATTGAAAATTGAAGACTTAATCAGCTATAAAATCCGATTGAAATGTATCCGTGTATGGTGACGATGATAGCAATCGTAACTATCTAAGAGACGCTATCCATGTTAATGCTATACCAGTGAACTAATTATTTACGAAATAATATTTTTTTATTTAATTTTCTAAACAAAATAGAAAAACGAATGCCCAAAAATATGGCGAATTGAAATTTATAATAATATATATAAATATAATTTGCACAATTATTAATTAATTATATAATATAATTGTTATCGCAAATGGTTGAGTGATTGAATGTTGATTTTAAAAAGAAATTTTTCGCTCGTCAATCCTTCCGAAGCATTAAAACAAAAATTAAACTAATCAAATAATTAGTTACAAACTAAATATAAACAGGTAAATGAATTATATTTCAAGAATTCTACTATTATTATTATTGTTGTTTTTCTTCTTTTACCATTGTTATTATTATTATTATTATTATTATTACAATTACTATTGCTATTAGTATTATTATTACTATGTCAACGATTAAACAACTGAAATCATTGCTTTTAAATATAAAAATTTTTTTAAAGATTTCAAAGAAATGACAGCCGTAGATGAGAGCTCACGGTTCCGTAGTCTTCCGCCGAGTTTCCTCTCGGCTTCGATCGTTAACAGGATGGGGAGTGGTGACGGTGGCAGCAGGTGGAGCGTCAGACCATCGCCTCCCATCTTCTACAACACTGACAGGACCATCCTGTCCAGGTATCATTTCTGTGGAGATGGTATGGGGCACGGGCCGGGCCGGACAGACACATCTAACGGGCCGGGCGCACGGGTCTGCTAAATCTTGGAGCGGGCCGCGCTGTCTTGGGCAAACAATTTTTGGCCCGTGCTGCTCTCTAGTATGGGGATGCTGAAACTATGGGCGCATAGTAAAACCTTTGAATAGGGGCACTCGAGAATAGGGTAAAACCTGTCTCTAGGGCAGTTTATTTCTAGGAACCGATTTTGCTTTAGTTTTTAGATTTAACCTAGACATCTGATAAAAGGGACAACTTACAAAATCTACTGTGGCTGTCATTATCATTGCTATACCCAATTATTACACCTTTCCTCACAGGGCTGCAACTCCTACGCTCCTGACGACGGCTTTGCTGAGGAGACTTCGTGGCAGGTTGAGGGGCAGCGATGGAAGTCCAGAGGGTACTTCATCCTGGTGCTCCTGGCTGCCTTGTTCGGAACAGGGTAGTAAAAAGTGCTTGGCCAAAAGGATCGTCACCGGCATACTCGTCACGGGAATATTGGCCAGACTAGTCTACACCACTCTGAAGGGAGCAAATTGACGGATAAAGGATTTGGTTTTTGCATTATTTGCGAATCGAATTTACGGTTCGGGATTTTTATATTTTACAGGATGTTATAGTTTTCATATTGCTTTTATATATGTATTGATAAATTTTTTAGAAAGATCGCAATTGAAATCATAGTTCTGTCGACGAATTAATGAATTAAGCGTGTACTTCCTCCGTAAACCTGATTTTTAGTTGAAGAAGAGAGGAAGGTTAGGAGAACAAACAAGATGGAATCATTAAACATTGGAAGCGTGGCTTTCCAGGATTCGACACGAGAATCGCTTTCCAATTACTTGATTGCAAACGTCATTCGCTGAAAATCGACGCGTGTCTTTCTAAGGATCAGTGAAGGAGAATTTTCCAAAAAGAAAGCTTGGAAAATCTAAGAAAAGAATCCAAAAAAACTAAAAGCAAATAAACATTTCAGTCGCTAGAAAATTTTTAAAGCTTTGGCCTGGTTGCGCAAATTCCATGCAGAAGGTCGGAGAAACGGTCCAGATTTGAAAGCACTTCTGAGAACATCATGCAGCCTATCACCTACACTGTAGGTGTATCACAATACTAAGACTCCCTTAACATACAGCAGCATAGGTGTTGCCAAATGGGTAACACCCACGCTATGCATTCATGGCACACATGTTTACCCATATTATAGGCCCGTAGCTACCCAACTTCACAAATCGAGACAAAAAAACTACTACAGTTTGGAATTTACATCTTCATTAGATCTCAAATTCCAGCAATAAACAATAGCATCGAATTCAGAAAAGAAACTGATATAATATCTAAATGATATCCGAATGATACAATTTCAATCAGAGCCAAGCACAGAGGCTTAAAATGAAATCACATTAATCAAAAATATATATATATATATATATATATATATATATATGTATATCAAACGAACCATCTATAATTCCTACAATCTATATTCAATTGAGTTCAGATCAGATAATAATAGTAATAATAATAATAATAATTAGTAATAATAACAATTTAGTTTCAATAACAGTTTCAATCCTGCTTTGATTTACCAATTTGATTAATTCATTCAATTTCAATTGTAATCCAAACTCAGTTCACATACAATTTTGCTTCAACCAAGAGGTTTTACAAGGCCAGCTGACATCCGTGCCTCAAGAAATAACCAGGTTCAAACAAAAATAAAATAAAAATGAGTTCAAAGTTCAAAGTAAACTATCAGCATTTTTGAGGAAAATATAAAAAAATGTAAACAATATTGCAAGCCTAAACGATAATAAATTGACAATAATTTTAAAAATAATTAATTACAGAGTGTTGCAAAAAATAATTTTCAAGAGAAAATTGCCAAATAAAGGAAAAGTCCAAAAAAAGAGGATTCGTGAAGATACCTAAAAGTAAAATATAGGAAATATTCCAAAAATGCAAACAAATAATACTAAGGAATATATTAATAAATATCAGTAAATGCTAGCATCAACATAACATGAATATTCATGAGTAATATGCTGATGAGTTATTTAAATATGCAAGCACAAAATGTCGTGGGAGTAGAAGTCACGGTTACACTGGATCTACATTGTCAAAAGCATTGAGAAATATGTCAACAAAGCAGTTTTCTGAACGGCATGCAGTCTGGCGAATTGAATTCACTCGACGGTGAATTACAAATAAACAATGCATTTCAACGTCAAATAGAAATTAGGTCGTGCAAAGAGGAAGTGCAGATCACAATAAATCAGCAACGGAATATGACACGGCGATGATGATGATGATGATGATGATATTAATAATGATGACGACAATCGTAAATGATATTATTAAAAAAACAATTTTTTAAACAAATATTTTAAATGATATTCTAAACAATTTTTTAAATCCAAATGAAGCACTTATTGGTCATGTATTTGGTTGGTGAAGAAACATTCCAGATCATTCATTCATTCATTCAATCACTCACTCATTCATTCATTCATTCATTCATGTATGCATGCATGCATTCATCCATCTCTTTTGACCACCTATGGGATCAGTCAACCAGGGCAGTGACAAGTCCCATGACGAAGATCCCGGTGCAGACGAGGAGCAGTTGTTTCAATGAATTCCTGAATCAACGAACGATTGAAATGCATCATTCATTTAGCGATTGAATGCATTATTCATGTAGTGATCGGAACGAATCAATCATTTAATGATTAAAATGCATCATTCATCCTCAGAACTGTCAGTCCATCACCCATGCCATGCAGTGCAGCTTAAAATATGAGCAATAACAAATCCCTACACAAGTGGTTATGCATTGATTTTAAAATGAAACATTGTCAACCCAAGGCAAGAACGTCTACATTAAGAGCAGTTAACTCGATTGCATTTAGCCAACTGTAATAATTTTTAATGTAATAAATGATGACTGATTAATTAAAATTTCAGCACCCTTGTGGCTCATGCATGCGGTGCTATATAAGTGACATATTATTAATATTAAAATTAATCACATGATTGGTGGATTGCATTTAATATTAAATTAATAAGAATTAATCGCAGGATTTGTGAACTCCCACGGGCAAAGCACCTGGCATCGGTTTCTTTGAGAATGTCAGGCACGATGGTGATGAGTGCAATGTTGATGAATCCACCAGCTGTAAATGGTAAGATCCAAGCAGTGGAGTCACCTTGAATATGAATAACAACATCAATAACAAATAGTTGTTATAATGATAATAATAACAATAATGATAATAATAACAACAACAATAACTATAATAACAATAATAATAATAATAAATTAAATATTAACATCCAAGCATGAATTATTAACACTGTGTCCCACATCAACGCAAGCAACAAGACAAAAGACAACGTCCTCCTCCTCCTCCTCATCATATCGGAACCCAAATAAGAGCAGCAAAACCTCAAGGAAGTCGAATCCAAATGCATTCATGAAGCCATGGATCCGAGACGAGTTTATTTTTTAATCGAGTATTTTATTTATTAGTTTTATTTTATTTATTGCTATTATTTTATTTACTGATTTTATTTTATTTATTACTTTTATTTTATTTATTGCTCGACCACTTAGCAACAATTGTGCCATTTCCATCTGGCCAAAACAAGAATTGAAATCCATTCAAATAGCAATAACTTCCACTCACCAAGGATTTTGGCAGATTCGGCACTTAATGCCAACATGGCTCCGATAATTCCACCTGTGGCTGTCAACACCTGGATGACAAAGTAACATCATGTTGATTTTATCAGCAAGTGAATGTTTGACCTGCTGTAGTTCAATCTCTTTATTAATTATAATTTATAAATTAATCGATGCATCTTTTTTAAACATTTCCATAATTATTTATTTATTTTATTTATTCAATCCTTAGTTTTTTCAAATCGAGATAAAACCATCAAAATAATTTTCATAACAAAAATGAAAATATGGATGGGTGGACGGATGGTTTTCCCAGGCAGGACTTATCTGATCAGATGATGGTGATAACTGATAACAAAGCACAACAACTTTGCACCGACCTGAACTTTGGCAGCCTTCCACCTATCAAAACCAGCCTGCAGAAGGATGGCAAAGTCACCAATTTCATGGGGGATCTCATGGAGTAAGATGGCCAGGGTGGTCAGCAGCCCCATCTGTCAATTCATTGAAAAAATATAAAATAAATGCAACTAAATCTGTTTCAAATTATTGCTTAAAGAAGTTAAAAATTATTGAAAAGATCAAATAAAAAACACTAACTAATCTAACAAATTTTCAAAGTTTCTAACAAATAAAAACACAAAATAAATCCTCAAAATACAGAAATGGCATGTGTATATCTCCATTTCTGAATGATAATATCTTATCAAATAAAATTTAATAAATTAAAACTTAAATCAATAAATGATAAAACCCAATGAATCAGAACAAGGCTTTTAAAATAAATGGCATCCATCAAATCCAATTATCCTTATACAGTGCGCGTCATAAAGATAGGACAGGTACTAGAATCACAAGATTTCTCTCTCTATCTTTAAAATTACCGGTAAACTTCGGTCAAAATGCTGATTTTAGCGATCATAAGAGAGTAATTAATTAGTATTTAATAAAAGTTACGACTAAAATTTGAATATTGATGAGAATCCACCAAGAAACACTTTTGATGTTGTTTCTCGGAGTTTCCGCGACGGAGCGTAGGGTCTCTTCCGTTGAGGAAAAAAATTTTTATTACAGGTTTCACAAAAGTTCATTAACATAATAAGACTCCTTATATATTACTTGATGTCCCTAACATGTTTATAGAATAAAATGTCGTTAGGTAATTTTATTATTGATGGGTTTAGGGAAGCAACTTAATGATGTTGAAAGAGGACAAATTCTTGCCTTTAAAGACTTGAATTTGTCAATTTCTGAAATTTCTAGGAGGATGAATCGCTCTAGAAATGTTATTAGTCGTTTTTTAAGTAATCCTCAAAGTTTGGAACAATTTGTTCCCCTGGAAGACCAAAAAAATTGAATGAACATCAGAGAAGAGTCATCCTTCGTGAAGCTTCCAAGGGGCTCAGTTCAACAAAGGACCTAAAAAATAGCTTAAACCTAAATGTCAGTAGATCTAAAATATTGAGATGTCTCCGTGGAAGTGGTTTTCTAAAGTTTGTTAAGCGTCAGCACAAGCCGCTTCTGACGGAGGCCCTCAAGAAGTTCCGACTGAACTGGGAAAAGGAGATGCTGGATTTGGACACCAACTGGAAGTCCGTTATTTTTTCAGATGAAAAAAAAATTTAACTTGGATGGTCCAGATGGATTCAAATTTCATTGGCATGATGTCAGAAAACGCAAAAACTCATTTTTTTAAAGAAATTTCGGAGGTGGCTCAGTGATGGTCTGGGCTGCAATTTCCTCTCGAGGTTCTTCAGAACTTGTGTTCTTAGAGGGGAAGCAAAACTCTGCCAAATATGTTGAAACTCTGGACCATCATTTGTTCACATTATGTGACAAATTTGGAAATGAAAGGGTGATCTTCCAGCATGACAATGCTCCTCTACACAGGGCAAAATCAACCAAACTTTTTTACCAGGAAAGGAATTTGGAGGTTCTCAAGTGGCCATCTCGCTCCCCAGACTTGTACCCCATCAAAAACGTGTGGGGATTGCTTGCCAGGAAAATATATTGTAATGGCAAACAATAATCCAGCGTTCAAGAGCTGAAAGACTCTTTGGAAAAGGCCTGGAAAGAGCTGGACGAAGACAGCCTAAAACCTTTCCTGGATTCATTGAAAAACAGAATTAAAGAAGTAATTATGAAGAAAGAAGACAAAGCTCATTATTGACTTTCATATAAATCATAATTTAAAAGTTTAAATCCAATAAATTTGAAAATTTATGCTCCACAGTGTTCTTCGTTGATGCGTGCAATTTCGGGGATTTCCAGTGTTTTGTTGAATTCTCACAAAATATTTATTTTTGCACAATAAATTTGATAAATCTGTAACGTATTTTACTACATTATATAAAAAAATGGTTTACATAACTTCACTACTTGGAATGATATCATCAAAATATGCACCTGTCCTATCTTTATGACGCGCACTGTATTTCGTTTTTTTTAATTGTTTTTTATTAAATTTTATTTAAATAACAAACAATTACAAACAAATTACAAACAACATGAAACAACCTTGGAGCTGATGCTGTAACTTCCTGCCACCGCGAGTCCGTGAGTGAAGTTGTCGACAACATTTGCGAGGAGATTCAACCATCCACTCACCTGCACAGCAACAACAACAATATCAACAGTAGCAACAACAACAACAATATCAACAGTAGCAACAACAACAATATCAACAGTAGCAACAACAACTGCTGCTCGTAATTGCTCGTCTGCCAACTCACTTAACAGTTTATTGATATACGATGTTATCGCTTTTTGATTGATTGATAAACAAAAACCTAAGTCGTTCTGCGAATCCTATCAACTGATTATCGAAGCATTAGATATTTGATTGAAACAAAATATAACCAAAGGCTTAAAATATAAAACTTCTGGTAGCTTCAATCCTATTATAATGAATTTTTAAATATTCAAATATTCAAATTTTTAATTATAAATTAGGCATTATTCGAGATGTTACCAATGATAATCAAGAAATGAATGATGATAAACAGGAAATAAATCATAAATAGATGAAAAAAAAATAGTTGACTCATACCACACATCAACCATCCTCACAAACTTTAACATAAAAACATTATCATAAAAACATTAACATAAAACATTAACATAATTTAACATAAAAAGCATTAATGCCAACCTTTATGTGATCCGGCTTATCAGGAGAGACCGGACCTTTTCCAGTTGATGACAGACTTGAGGAACAGGGAGCCGAGGGTGGAGGCAGACGACCGACGGAAGGTAGGATCGATAGACTGGCATCGTCATCAACAACAACATCGTCATCATGGTGACTTATCAGTTCGGACTTTAACGACTTTAATGACTTCTTGAGGTTTCGTTTCCTTGTCTTCTTTCTCTCCGACTTGTCAACATCTTCGATCCAATTTCTCTGACCTGTGATTTCATTCGACAATAACTTTTAGTCGAGGATATCTTAAAAAATAAAAAAAAAGTATTACTTAAGTTTAAAAAAAATTAATTCTATATTTTTAATTTCTATTAAATAATGATAACAAAGTTTGTAACATTGATTGTGCTCTTTTTATTTGCATTTAACTTATTTGGATGTTAATTAGCATATTCAGATGTTAATTAACATATTTGGATGTTATTTAAAAACTTTTCGCCAGAAAGCATAGAAAACATAAAAACTCAAACTGTAGAAAACACAAAACATTTAAAGTTATTAACCAAATCATCATCTTTTAAACATAAAAACAAATCTAGCATAAATTGCTTCAACTTAATTACACACTTAAATCGCAAATTGATTTAAATTACTCTCGCAACCCATAAATTAATTGCTTATGATTAATAATTAATAAATTGCTTTAACTTAATTAACAAAATTAAATCGCAAATTGATTTAAATTACTCTCGCAACCCACCTGATCTTTCCCTCCGAATCGACCTGGCGAATCTGTGCATCGAGTCCCCGTCAAAAGAGTCGTCTGAGGATGTCGACAACGTTTCAATCTTGCTGCTGTTCAACACTTTTACCTCTTCAACTTCCTTCATTCCTTCCTTCTTCTCCTCCTCCTCATCATCATCATCGTCCTTGTCACTGAACAATTTCTCGATCACATAGAAACTCAACAGGCCTGCCAGAACCCATCCGCCCAGTGATCTGTATCCCCAGAGGCTGTTGCTACCTGCGAAGGAAAAGAAAGTTTCATTGATAATTAAATTTAAATCATAATATTAAAGGCAATAATGTCAGCAATTAGTTAAAATAATGGATTTTAAATATGCATTTTATTCTCTTTCATACATGCAAAAACAGAAAAAAATCTTAATTTCCAGTCTCAATTAAAATTTCAGTTGTGAGATAAAGTTGTAAATTGTAAAGTTGTAAAGAATTAGAAATTTAACATTTTTCGAGACTCAACCCTCAAACTCTTCACATGTTCTGCTTGCAATCACAGAAGTAATAAAAAAGAATTTGGTTATCAACCACAATCAATCGCAAGAAAATAAACATCGGAGCCAACTCATGTTCACATGGATCCAAGCTTCAGGCAGAAGATGTAGGAAGACATCACCAAGTAAACCACCAACTGCAAAACTCAACAGCATCTGGAGCCTTCCATTGGCAGCTAATTTCAGAAATTTTGAAAAAAAAATTGAATTATTGTAAACAAAATTAAGATCAGTATGAGAATGCAAACCACTTGGCTAATGAGCTTTTAATAAAATATTATGTTATGATTTATATACTCAAAAAGACTAAATAATCTTAAAAATCATTATTATATTCTTAAGTAAAAGGAACACAAACATATAATGAACACCTTTGCTCTTCAGTCCAGCTCCACAATTCACAGGAATCACAAGTAATGGAAACAAACCGGTCATGCCCACCAGACCAGCTGATATTGATGAATACAACCATACTCTCCTTGGATGACCCCAAACTTTCTCTTCAAACCACTTCGTCCATTCCCCAACTACCGACTTCTCGTTTGTATCTAATTTCCTGAATCGATGCTTGAACGTTTGCACCGACCTTGCTCTATGTATTTCGGAAAATGTCGGAGCTGCGAGCAAGATGAGACAGAACGCAAAAAGAAGAACCGAGAATCCTTTAACGCGACTTGGACCCATTTTTAGAAACCAAAGACTCAACAAAATACGATTAGGTCGCAGGAGGGTCCCCTATCATGTATACCCCAACTCGACGGAGAACCAATCTGTTGAGGCCGTTGGGGACGAAGCACTAAAAGCCGATCACGTACGTCAAGTCCTAAAAAAAACATTTTCTCAGTGATGGGTAATTTATTAATTTGTTAAAGATTTTACCTTAGTCAAATAGGGAGGTTTGATCGAATTAAGTTAGAGTTTTATTCATGTATAGCCGCCCACTCTAGAGAGAGATAGGTCTAAAAATCGATCTAAAAATATCTGGTTCAGAAATAACTTCTCAAGCAAGTTCTTGCCGTTCCGCTCTAACGAAGTTCTAAATTCTTTCGAAATCAGTTTTGGAAATGTTTTATTATGCTTTTTTTGTAATATTTGCCAAAGTACAATAATAAAGTGTAATAGATTGAAGAATTCCATGGAGCGACTGAACTGCAAACTTTTTTATCCAGATGGTCAAGAGATATCTTAACTTCTAATTGCACGGTTTGAATGCTAGAAAAATAAATACCTACAATAAATGACATTAGTAAATAATCAATTTTGGCTGATAATTTTGATAAATAGATAAGCGGCAGTTAAGATCAGTGGCAAGACCAGAATTTTAAATTTGGTCGATGTACCAAATTTTACTCATACGGCAATCGACCATTTTTGCACATCGTTTCCACACTAAGAATCAGTAACTTAGGTAGGGAGAATTACCTGATGTTGTTAACACTTTCCCATGTGCTAATATGCTAATATTATTGAGGCGCACAAATTTGAAAATGAGCGAATCAAGTCACATGATAGGTGTTGAAGAAAATTTCTAAGCGCTTACCAAATATGGGTAATGGTTATAACGCATTTATTCTGTTGATAAACTGATCTTTCATCACTAAGTTTTAGTTGACGTGTAAGCATAAGGTTCGTAATAAAGGTTTAAATGAATTAAAGTCATGAATTTGTAATGGAACTGTTAATAAGTGATAGCCAATTGTAAGATAATTTTTATGCTTGTTATAATAGAAGCTTCAATTTGGCTTCTCATTGGAGATGGAAAAATGCTTCAAAGCGCAACTGACAGCCTCTTCATCAAACTTCATGGGTAAGCTAATGTGTTCTAATTAAAATATGTTTACGAGTGCATTATTTCAAAATAAAACATATAAGTCAATACTAAATACAGAAGCAACTGTACATTGGACCTCATTAGCTGCTATTGAGCCGCAGATAGAGGTGCGATAGAATCAAGATTGATGTTGATGGCAACTATAAGCCGAAAAGGACATGCTGGTATTGGAAACATTATATAAATAGTGAAGAAAGTAAATACATTCCAAACTAGAAATAATTACGTGTTAACCGATCGCAATTGCCCACACATTCGAAATGTTCAGATTTCAATATTCATGCACAAATTAACCAAAGCTCATTATCTACAGTTCCACCTGCTTCATAATATTCAATCAGAAGCTAATTAGTCTTTCTGGCCATAAGACATATTATTGTAGTCTGTCAATGCCTCAACACAATTTGAATTAGAATCACACTGATCTTTACCCTGAAGAACAAAGCAATTATTGACTGAAAGAACCCTGGTTATACTTAACATTACTAATACCTGTAGCTCACGCGCACGGCGCTATATAAATGACATATTATTATAATGGGAAATATAAAGACTACAAAGAAGGTATTTATTTCACAAATAATTCGTTTGAGACCAAAAACTCAGAATCTTCAAAAAGAATTGTCACAATTCTTGACATATTTTACAAGTTATTCTTTAAAAGTGAACTTAAGTAATTCTTTGACACATCAAAGTTTCACAAAAAGGCAGCAAAAATACTGCAACATATTGAAGCATCAAGTGAATACAAACAGCTATTATGGATCACGACTTAACAACAATCTCTCGAACGGGCAGAAAATAAACGTTTAGTCCTCCGTAAAAATCAATCAAAATTGTTTCAAATCAAATATCTTTTCTGGCAAGAAAATATTAAATCCAATTCTCTTATATTATAAGGTCAGAGACATAATTTCTAATGATAAATCTTTAAATAAAAATAATTCTTTTCTTCAATCACTTCAGACTTCAAAGGCCCTTGTTGTAGTAAACCTTCATGATGCCTGGTTTTTCTTTCAACTTCTCCTGCAAGTGAGGCTCCAGTTTGGAAACTGCCACAGAGCTGCAAGGAATGTCGAGCAACAAATCAAACGATTGATTTTAAAATATTATTACATATTAAATAATTAATCATTTAACTAATATTCATATTTTCAACAAAACTATTTTGTAGCTGAATGCTTGTATTAAACAAAATTATCTCAAATGATGTCAAATTTCAATGATTAATAAAGTAAATAAATGATGAGAAAGTTAAACTTTAATTGGCACATAAATGTGGACATCACCATTTGCACATAGAAATGTGTTCTATGTTTTGAGTCCTTAAAATGTCACCTGATAACTTAATAGTTTTCCATTTTGTTATGAGAGCATGGCAGAGCATTGTGCGAGCACCAGCGATATCCAAATAATTATAATAATAATTATTTAAACAATATATTATTATAATAATTATGTTATTATTATAATTTATGAGTGCAGATCAATTAAGCATTCAACAATTCAACCAAATGTACCTTTTCTGAGGAAACAGAGCACAGCACATAGGAGTTGCAAGCACCAGGCTGGATAAATTTACATTTTATTTATCAGGAATTTTAGATAAATTCAAACTTATTCAATGAGAAGGCATATTTTTAAAAAATGAGAATGAAGAAATAGCATTTTGGCTTTTAAAAAATAAAGGGTTATGAAAATCCTGGAGAGTAGAACCATTTCAAAATACAATACTGATGGCAATCATAAGCTTGTGCATCAAAAAAATGGGCTAAATATGTTAAATATATTAATATGTTAATATGATAATATGCATTAATTTAAGAGGCCAAATTGACATTGAAACCAACCAAACTCCCACGAGTCCAATTTGAATAGGAGCAGCAAGAACTGGTCGTTTCTGAAGAATGAAGTTTGAAAGAATTAAAGTAATTATGCTAAGTAATAAATAACAAGTCTTAAATTAATAATAAAAGAATAATAATAAAGTAATAATAAAACATAATGCTTAATAAATATTAAATATTCCAGCCAATAATTAATTATAATTGCAAACTTTAAACTAAAGGACATAATAAACAAAATTTATCAACAAAACAAAAAAAAAGCAGAAAACCTTAAGGAAATTCTTCTCCAGTCGAGCCATCACAAGAGGGGGAAGCACTAATAAGGTTGAAAAGGTTGCAATGAAAGGTTAACAAAAGTTATTTAATATTAAATAATATTTAATGTAATAATGCATTACTAAATATGTTAATACAACAATTATTCATTATTTAAAAAAAAATTAAAGATTAATAAAAATCTAAATGACTTATTAATTTTTAATATTTCTAAATATACACAAAAAATGAAGTGAATGAATAAAACAGAGGAAAGACGAGAAGAAAGACAAGAAGTTTGACTCGATGGCCAAATAGCGACCTTTGCTTTTGTTTTTGTTTTTTTGTTTTTTATTTGGAACGGAGTTCAAAACTCACGCATTCCGGGTGAAGCCATGAAGATCCTCGAGAGCGTCACCTGGGTTATGGCCTTCTTGGCTGCCACCTTGGACTCACCGATCCTTTCACCATCCTCCGTGAACACCGGGATTCCGTCAACAAGCTCTCTGGACATGATGATGATGAAAAAGATAATGATGATGATGATGAAAATGACGACGACGATGATGGTGATAAATTTAACCTCTATTGCACTTTATCTCAATTTATGTTTGGTAGACCAATGATAAGATAAAGAAATGTGAATGCTTATAAAAAGGTAATCAAATTAAAATTATTATAATTTAATTTATTCATCACCTGCTCCTCATGCAAGGGATGTTGATCGCGTTTGAAACAGCAACAGCCACAAAAGGTACGTATTTTCCAACCAATGGCGGCATGGACTGCAATCGAGTGGGGACCAATCAAATTCAAAATGGTCATGTCCATTGAATTGATAACTCTTTTTTAGATATTATTGTAACTTTCTAACAACAATTTTGTATATTTTTTTTTTCAGAAAAAATGTTCAAATGAGAGATAAAAGATGATAAAAGCCTTCACAGCAGATGTAAAAAATCTGTGGCCATTCAACTTTGCATGGGACAAAGATCAAAGTAATTTGAAAGTCGAATGTTCAATCATAAATAATATTAGTAAAGCTATTATTATTACTATTATTATTATTATTATTATTATTATTATTATTATTATTATTATTATTATTATTATTATTATTATTATTATTACGGCTATTTATTATTCATTGAAATCCAATCACTGTTGCTACATTGCAGCCTCATATTTCAGAAATAACTTATTAAATTAATTAATATAATACTTTGTAACCATTGAAGAAATAAGTTTTCTCTTCAACTAACCCTAACGACCCTGTTGAAGAACAAGGCAGACGACAAAGCACCACCTGTTGCTGCCACGTATGAAATTCCCAAAGTCCTATTTCAAATTAATTAAAAATATATTTAAATCAGGAAGTGAAACTGACATGTAAAATGATAATAATTACTAACAATATTATTAATAATTAATACTTATTATTGTTAATATTAATTACATAATTAAAGTCAAACGATTACTTGAGAGGAATTGGGGAATCACCACTTCTGTTGGTGTAGTTGACCACAGCATTGAACGACTGATTGAACCACTGCCAGAACACAACGGCAGGTGTTGTCCTGAGTTCGGCAAACAACAATATCAATCATACAAAGATGTTGCATTAGTGTATGTGTGTGTGTAGTTATGCTAATGATTTTGTATGCCAAACATCAAAACACATCAAAACATGTATAACTCATTTTATGTTTCTATTCCATTGAAGGAGATGTGCCAAAATCATGATAAGGGGAAACTTTAGATGGCCATGTTTAATTCAAACATTCAACAGTTTTGTAGTTACTGGAATGAATGTAATGGTTTTACAGTTTATAACTTTTCCATATTAATTATTAACATTTGCGTTTATGGTTATTAGAATGAATTAAAGCATATTATTACATTACTTCTCCATTCTTAATCTTTTCAAATATAAATTAAATATCAAATATAAATTATCAATCATCTCAATAGCAACTAGCAATGTTTAGTACCTTCAGAAATAATTACTGATATTCAATTCAATAAGTTAGCCTCCTTTATCATACAAATTTAATATCAAATATTAATATTAAAATTAATAAACAAAATAAAATATAATAACAAAATTAATGTTTAATATTAACACTAATTAAATAATTATTTATATGAGATATTACATTAAATAATAAATTAATATTAACCATTAATTTTCACCAAAGCAGATGAAATGACAACCTATAGAAGGTGAGCATGCATCCCACGATGGTCATGTTCATCGGAACCTGAGCAGACATCCTGCCAAGGAGGAACATTTTTTCCCCCGTATCTGGGTGGAATGCGGAGTCGTACAAGTTCTTTGCCCTCCATAACTCATCCACTGTGAGACCCGGTGGTTCTTGTCCCTTCCTTATTGAGTTCACAAGTTTAACGTCACTTTAAGTTGGCTGGTTATTTATTTTGGAAATTCAGGTAAAGCACTCCTGAATAAGCACACTTTCGTGTGATATAATCTCTTTGGCTTGGTTCTTAATTAATTATGTATTCTTAATTGGGAATATATAATGTTTTCACCAGTTCAATGAAATTGCTTTTGAAAAATTCAATGCTTAGTGTTTTCACCTATTTACAAAATTATTTAATGCATTATTTAAATTTCAAAGCAACTTTTGCAATAAAAAAGTTAAACCCTTAGTAATTTAACTATTTCTTTCTTTTAAAGAAACCTGAATAAAATTCTCAACATTACCAAAGAATGGTTGACAAACCTGTACATTTCAACCACTTTCCTAGCATTTTCCAGTTGAGAATTAGTTGCAAAAACATTGAGTGGGTTTGTTGTGATGAAAAAATGCTTTGCTCTGCCTAAATAGGTGGACTGGTCATATCTTGGTTCCTCAATATTTATTCTACTCATGGTTACCCTTTAATTATTAGTAAAAGGTCAACTCATACAAGAATATGAGTATCTTAATAGTCAGTTTAAGGTAATTTATTATAATAAATTGTAAATTAAGAATTTTCATTTGACACTTGCTTACTTTATCTAGGGAAACTCATCAAGCTAATAAAATTATGCAACGCTATATTACGTAACTTCTAAATAATGAATGTAAATTTAGTATAGACTCACGTTGTCACACACACACTGAAAAGTAATACCGGTCAAACAAATTTTAAAGTGTAACCCTAAACAGGACAAACGCGGGCAAACAAAATTTCCTAAACGAATGAGACCCAACACGAGCTCCGCAACGAAGGTAGGCTAGCCAAAGAAAGAAACAACTCGACAGACTAAAGGTTAATAAAGACTCAACTCCTCGATTGAACAATTGGACCCATGCGACATTCCTACGCGTTTAAAAGTCAAAAGACCCGAGTCTAAATTTGTTTTTTTACATGAAGTTACAGATCAACAGCTGGTACAATATGGCTTGCTGTGGAATCATTTTCGCTTATCAGCTGGAGATAAATATCGAACAACAACTGGTACCGCAACTGTCAAGGCAACGTAAATATATCTAGTCGATGGAGTAGCTCCGCAGATACTGAGATCATAGGTTGATGTTAATTAAAGATATCTTTCCCTTCCACGCAAACATTCATATCATTAACAGTTAAAGATGCAAAATGTGAAGAAATTATTCAGTTTTATCACTTTCAATTGTGCAGGTCAATCACTCCTGAATAAGCACACTTTTGAATTGTATCTTCTTTAGCTACTGACGAAAAAGCAAGAGGCAGAAAACAAGCTCTCGTGAATTTCAAATTTCCAGATCTGCCCAGTCGGCAATGCCGTTTAAATGCATTATACTATTTTATGTTAAGATAACTTTCATTGCATAAAATATACTTGTTTTACGTTTAAATACTTTCCATCCTTTAGCGGGAGTTCATACAAGATATGAATTATGTAAGAAAATAAAAGTCGTACACATCTCACTTTACAGCAACCTTTGAAATTTGTTGATCATGGCAATTTTTCGGATTTCGATTGCACTTTCAACTTCAGCCAAATATAAAAGCTTGATGGCTTCGAAACATTAAAAATACAGCAACTGTTCTTGGTCTTATTCTGAACCAATCTCTTTCCACGATGAGCACATCCTTAATTTGAGAAATATATATAGGGCAATCCAATGCAAATCGGTGCTTACAGCCCGCCAATCTACACGATCACTAGCATTCAGATCAAATTGAGAAACATAAATCTTTTTAATAATAATCTCGTGTTTTCTCAAAATGCATCTTATCTTTAATTAGTTTTGCATCGTGAGCAGCTTCAGTCTGCCACTAAAAGGCAACTGAATCATCACTTCAGGTCTCAAAGGCCCTCAAAAATGAAGTGGTTGCAACCCTTTAAGAGTTAATTTTAAGTCCATCCCTTACAATTGCTCCCTCACCAACTCCAAGAGATTTATGAGATTACATAAAAAAACTCAGTCATATATTTACATTTATTTTGCTAAAAACCAGAACTATAAGGCTGCCTTAGAAGAAGTCATTGACCATTTTGTTCAACCCAACGTTGAAGTTCTCCTTCCTACCCCTCCTTTTAGACCTGGCTTTGTTTTCCTCTCGTTTTCTACATCTTCTCCTCAACGATCTCAGTTGTTCCTTCTGCAATTCACTCTTGATGGCTCTCCTCCACTGGCCTGTTTCTTCCTTTCCTTTATCACCTTTCTGTTCATCATCTGATGAATCTTTCTCTTCATCATTGTCATCATCATCATTGTCGACACTGGCATCGTCATCATCACAAAGATTGTTGCCATGCTCGTCAGACTCATCCTCCTCCCGGCTTTCTCTTGCTTCTTTTGTAACCTTAACAAATTAATAATCACATGAAATAATAATTTATCATTATTATAATCGTTAGCTGAATAAATTATTTTGATTTCTTGAATAAGATTTGCAAAAATACCTGAGTTCTCTTTGGCTCAAGAAGAGAGGCAGATGCCATCATGTCTGACAAAACCTCTTCTTCTTCTTCATTGGCATCATCATCATCACCATCATCATCAAGTGATTTCCTTTCCTTTAAAAAGAAATTAAACATTTTAGATAAAATGTTCATAGTTGGAGTCATTCTTCAAAACTTTGATCAACAAGTTAACTTACATTTTTCTTTTTCTTGATGCATCCACTGGCAGCAATCTCAACATCCAAATTCTCTGTTTTACTTTATAAATAAATAAATAACAACCCTATTAGAATTTTTCTTAATAACTAACTTTGTTAAAATGATAACAATTTATTCCAATTTTAAAACTAATCGAGATTAAACTCACACAATTTCGTCAAAGTTTGGTCGATAGTCACATTCATAGTTGAATCTCTTCTTGAAGAAGGAAACGATGCATTCCACGTCTCGGTCAAAATACCTTAAAAGCGTAATTTACATAACGTATAACTTTCATAACAATAATTTCATTGAGAACAAAAATTCTATTCATTAATATTTATATATATTTAACTATGCAATAACAATTTTATGCATTAAAATTGATTAAAAAATTAATTTGAAAAATGTTGATCAAACCATTTGGCATTAGCGTGTGATGTCGACACCATTTGAGGCAAGTCAATGACCCACAACTTCCCATCTTCTTCTTCCTCCTCCTCATCATCACCATCTTCATCATCAGCAACGTTATCATTGCCAACATCATCTCCATGTGTTTCCTCTTCTTTACCATTGACTTCTTCATCCTCCTCATCATCATCATAATCATCATCATCATCAATGTCACCAACAAGAAGGTTGAATTCATTGAAATCTCCATGGATGAGTCCGTGTTCTGCAAGTCTGATGATGACATCCATGCACTCGTGATAAAGTTTTGCTGGATTCCTTAAGCTCTTTATTTTTGAGCTGAAAATTAATTAAATAAAATAATAATTTAAAGCATATTGAAAATAAGGTCTATTAATAGTTACCATAACAAGCCTTTTCTTAAGAAATCAAATTTTCAAAGCATTTACATGAGACATGTAATTATTTATAATAGAATTCCATTTTAAATTTTAAGCAAGAATTTATAAGCATTAATCAAGAATTTCAAGTGAAATTAATCAGAAACATCAAACTTATAATGAAAATATTCAGATTTCAATAGCAAAATATACAGGTTGTAAATAAGTGGAAACTAATTTATTAAGTATTCATGAAGCAAAAACCATGAAACATAAATCCATTTAAGTCAGCAATAAAAAAGCAAAAAACATTACAGCAGTGTCCCTTTGATGAGTTCCATGAGAACGGCATGACGATTGCAATCTATTGGTTTAGGCACCGGAAATCCACGCTCATAAAGAGCCTGGAGGTAAGCAAATTCTTTGGCAGCAGAAAGTCTTGAGAGGTAAAGCCAGGAGATGAAAGATCTGTTCTTATGATAATCTCTCTTGTTTTTCACTTGTCTGAATGAGGTCCTTCCAAGCCTAAATTAAGCAAGAGCATGCAATAAAATATCAGTAACATTGTAGGTGGATTCCTCAACAATGTGAAACTAACCTATGCATCTTGAGACACATGGAATTCCCTTCGGGATCTTCCACTACATAGATATCTGCAATCAAGAAATTGTAAACAAAATGCACTGCATTCTCCATTCTCCATTCTGGCAATTAGCTACCAACCAGATTCTTTTCCAACACCAATCTGGTTTCCAAAATACTTTATTATTTCCCTTTGCGTCAAAACTCTGAGGGCCAAGTAGTCATAGCCCAATGTGGTAAGACGATAACTTATTCCTGGAAACATATAATTTAGAAAACATAAAATAAACATTGATCCAGTCCAGTAAATTTTTACAAAAAGAATGTACCATATTTTCCTTGTGGTTCATAAGCAACAAGGCCATGCTGCGTAAGCTCCTTTAATATCTTATCCCCTCCGCCTTTTTTAAGATCGGCGATTCCCAAACACAACTCAATGGGCACATATTCATGATTCTTCATGCCCATTTCAATCTGTAATCAAATACTTTACATTGAATAACATCCAATATTAAGTTAATTTTGTACAATTTGAAACGTACTGATGTCAGTGTTCTGAAATCATTGCTCGTAAGATATCGTAACAAAGTGACATTTAACAACCCCATTGTTATAATTTAGGAGTCGACAACTACATGTGAGGTAAAAATAACGAGTGATAATACCCAGCAAACAAATAAGCGGTGATACTTTTAAAAGTTTGGTTTAGGTAAATTTTTAATCACATTAAATAAAATTAATAATTACAAGAATAATATTTTTTATTCTAAAATTTATAAAATTCACTTTTATTGAAATTGTCGGAAGAAGTTATTGACTTCGTGTAAGGTATCTGCTGACGTTGATTGTTGAGGTTTGATCGTTCTACCGGCGACATGGAGACTCTTTACAGCATACCTTACTCTGTTTTGGAATGCCCGAATTTGAAGATAAAGAAACCGTCATGGCTTCACATGCCTTCTGCCATGGTCGTGTTCTCATTGATCCTTGCTTCATACTTTCTCGTCACTGGAGGTTTCATCGAATTCACTTATTGTCTTGTCTGCTTTGAAATCAAAATTGAATTTAATAAACCATTAATGTGCCAAAACAAAACTACTGCAATTTTGTAGTGTAGTTGTAGTGATTTACAAATCACAGCCAAGCCACGTCATTTATAATCTTAGAGAAGAAATAATTTTAATGATTACAAATGTTAATAAAAACAAATTGGTTTTGATGAAAAGCCATATTGATATAACTTTAGGCTAATATTATATTCCAATTAATTGCAGGAATCATCTATGACGTGATTGTGGAGCCACCCAGTATTGGATCAACAACTGACGAAAGAGGAAACTCAAGACCCGTAAGTCACTCGAATTTTTGAGCAAAATAAAATTTAATTAAACTTCTTACTTAGTTAATTAAGTTGCAAAGCATATTCTTGAAATATGTGATGATAATATGATTATTATTAACCATAGAAATACATTTAATCAATGCTCCTAGCTACAATTGATGAACAGTTTGCTTGAGATTTCTTATAAAATTCCAAGCACAGGTGGCCTTCATGCAATACAGAGTCAATGGTCAGTACATCATGGAGGGACTCGCATCGAGCTTCTTGTTCTCCCTTGGTGGACTTGGTTTCATAATCCTTGATCAGACCAATAAACCCACCATGCCAAGACTCAACAGGATCATCCTTCTCTCCGTCGGCTTCGTCAGCATCCTCATCTCCTTCTTCATGTGCAGAGTCTTCATGAGGATGAAATTGCCGTGAGTTTTCTTTTCAGTTTTCTGTAACTTTCTTGCACTTAAAGTAGATCTGCTAGCTTCGTAAGCAGACATATTCTTAGAGATAAACATGGGATTGGATCATCTCCAATGTTTCAAGTTTTGGAGATCTTAAATTTGGTGCCCTAATTTCCAATAGAGCTTTTAGTGTCTAATTAGAAACTGAATTATTTGATTAATTAAACCATTAATTATGGATTGACTGGTTCACATATTCATTTGTCTCTTTCCAGGGGATACCTTTCAGGCTGAGAAGGTTGTTGTTCACAAAGAAGCATTCATTTCATTTTGTGACTGTTATTGGTTTTGTTGATTGTGTTTGTTTCAGTCAATTGGAAAATAAAATTGTTTTATATGGCTGTGTCAAAAAATATTTTTATGACTTTAAGCTTAAGTCAAATGTAATGGACCCAAAACAATGCACAAAACATCGATGGTTGTTGAGTTCATGCAAAGGCCTCTTATGAATTGCATTCAAAGCAGGGACAATTGATTGGCTTAGCATAAATCAATGCAAACTTGCAACAATTGTTGCATACATAAAACAAACAAATTTTGTTTATCGATAATTTGATAAACAATTTCTATGGCACCCATGACTGACCTATATGACATATCAAATGATTTATTGACAATTTTCGAATCCCAGACGATTAATTACCTAAATATTGATAAATACAATAAGAAGCAGTTAGTAGAGTAGGGAACAATTGGATTTGTTATCATGGAATGTGTGATGGCCTCAGGTCCTGACTTGAAATTTTCCTGCCTTGGTAACGTATTTGACTCCCTTGAATGGTTTGTATTTCTGCAACAATCACACAATTAATGACAAAATAAATTAAGAATATTTTTTGTAGAAGTTCCATTTTAAATCTGAAATGAGACGTTTTACCTCTCCATACATGTCGAGTCTGTTCACCTTGATGCCAGACACTGCAAGTTGACTGATTGAGAATTGGACCTGGCAATGTACAAAATAAAAACTTGATTTAAGAAACAATAGATCTTCACTGATGGACGGATGGATGGATGGATGCTCAGATGGATACATCCAATGAATACATTAAATATAATGCATGAAATATTAATCGGGTCTTTATCTTTTGAATAAGCTGGTTAAAAGATATTAAAAAATAGTTCAATGGATGATGATGATCATCAATCATGAGTGTATTGAAATGAACTCACTGATATGGTGGGATTGGACTCTGGCAAAGGACTTCCAGCTTGAAGTATTATCTGAGAAGCAATTTGAACTCTTACAACATCACTTGAATTTGAAACGATGATGATGATGATGGTGAAGGTGATGATGATGAATTTGGTAATGATAAATATGAGAAACATATTCCAATACATACGTTGCCTTTAATGTTTGGTAGTTTGTTGGGATCAATTTTTCCAACATCCCAGGTCAGCACCTTGGAAACAGGGTCGAAGGTGTACTTGCCTTGAGTCACCGTCAGCGTGGCATTCAGTACAGACTTTGGGAAAGGAATTTCGAGGATCACATTCTCCACCTAAAAGTAAGTTGTGATTACTTTTATCGCTTGAAGAGAAATAAGAACTTCCTGAAGTAATCTTCGTGCTATTTTTGTCGTAAAATGATAGAATTGAAAATTCTAACAAATCTTTTTTAAATTGTCTTTTTAATTAAAATTAAAAGAATTCCTATATAGCAAAACTATTTCTATGTAGCAAAACCTTTGGTTTTGAAATTGTTGTTAAGAAATAAGGAATAATTTTGAGGTTAATGATTCATTAGGTTAAGAGGCCAATGTCCAACAGATATTTGTTAATATGAGAATGCCATTGAATTAAATGCTATAATATTATATAATAATAAAAAGAAATTTAATGACAAACTCATAATTGCATTAAATAATATGTTTGCAATTAAGTAATAAATGACATAATTACTGTTTTTCCCATCGTCTGCTTTGGACCAACGGTGATGTCCAACCTTCCACCCGATCCCTCGCGAATGCTGATGGTGTGCTTGATGTACATGGGTATTGCAACCAAGCTAAATAAAATTATATAAATATGCTAATAATTTTAATATTTAATTTTATATTTAAAATTAAAAAGGTTAAACAATCAAAAAAAGGATTTTTTTTCGTAAATTATTCTGCTTTAATTCATGAATAATGCTTTGAAAAACCCACTTCTGGGATCCAATGTGGTAGGAAATAAGTCTGAAACTTCCATCAGGTGGGACAAAGGAAAGGATCTTTTCATTCTTAACAAAAAATTATTTCATTTTAAGATTATTTCAATTATTTATTATGGATTATAACGTAGCCATATAAAAAAAAACAATAAAACAAAAAAAAATAATATAAATAAATTTGTTTAATTGTTAATTTAATAATTAATTAAAATTTGAGTACCTCCCATCTCTTGAATCGGATGCAAGGATGGAAGCTGACATCATCCAAGAGTCTGGGATTGATGAAGGATAAGGTAAGGTCTGGCATTCCACTTAGTTTGATAAGACAATCAATCTACAACAAAGAAACATTTAATTTAATAACTCCATAAAACATTTTAACATAATAATCAGAAAATACAAAAAACATAATAATGATAATAATAATAGTAAATCCAATTAGTGTCTAAATAAATATGTAACCAGTTAAGAAACAAACAAATAAATAATAAATAATTAATTTTTCTGGGTCAACCAAAGTTCAAGTTCATGTCGACTCCATTCTTCAACTCACGTATCCCTGAATCTCGGCAAAGACCGTTGAACCCGACTTGTCGATGATGACGTCGATTTCTTCGACGACGTCAAAGTACGCCTCGTTGTTCGTGTACTTGACTCCCGTCCTCCGCCAGGGGACGTTGGAAAGTTGTCCGGTAGGAAGGGTGTCGCTCATGCTGAGCAAGGATTTGGATTACATTCATTATGGCAAGGATTAGGATTACATTCATTATGGCAAGGATTAGGATTACATTCATTATGGCAAGGATTAGGATTCATTATGGCATTCGTTATGATGATAAATTGTGATAATGATAAATGTGATTTTATGCTGAAAATGGTCAACTCCTGGGCAACTCTGAAACTCAATGCCAGTGTGTTGGCTTCTGCCTGGCAACATGCTTTTGAACACAAAGACCAAGAGTTGACAAGCTTTTTTGCCTTTAGACTTAGTTTTATCTTCAAATAATTTCTAGCCTCATGGCCAGAGTTTGCTAAACCCCTACCATAGACAAATAATAACCACACAAAATCAATTTTAGTAACTCATTGCTGTTCCTTTTTCATACGTGGACTGCAAATGTCAAGTAAGACCCGTCTTAAAAAAATTCATTACTTTCTAAAGCATAAATGTTTATTAAGAATTAAATTTTCTTACATAAAAAGAGTAATAATACTTGCATAGAGTACAAATTTATAAATTAGTTGTGTCAAAATTTCAAAGCAATTGGTCAAGTACTTTCAGAGAACATTTGCATGTTACAAACACACATTGCATTTTTATTTATATAGGTAAATAAATAAGTTTATAAAAGTATTACTTAACAAATATTACTAAACGACAATGTCAACTATCAAGCTTACTTGGTTGACTTTCCAGTGACTGTGTCTGTAATTGTTCTGAGGAGGTTTGGTGGTCTGATGAGTTCCTTCAGAACATTCGACTCTGTTGCGAGAGGAAATCCATTGTCCAGCATTTCATCCAATAACTGTAATTAATTAAGAAATAATAAATATTATAACAATCAATAATAATAATTATTACCAATCGATAATTAATAATAATAATTATTATTATTATTATTGAAAGAATTATTATTATTATTATTATTAACATTATCGATGATTATTATTGATTGATAATGATTATTAACAATCAAGTTATTTTCATGAAATCAAAATCAATTTTAGTCCTTTATTTTAACATTAAGACACATTATTTCTATGAAATAAATGTCTTATTCTTACAATCACCTGAAATAATTTAGATTAATATTTTAGGTTTTGAGGATCCGCCAATGTTAAAAGCTTTGATCAAATCATGAAATATTCTGGTATCTTTACATTTATTTGTTAAATTACGATTAAAATTATCAAAAACAAACCTCATACACAACAACATAGTTGTCCTTAATGGCTGATTCACTGCATTCAGCAAAATAATCTTCAAATGTGCTCACAACTCTGTGCAGAAATTCAATTACAAACAGCGGTGGCACTGAAACAATTAAACAAAAACTTACAATAAATATTTATAATGCATAACTTGCAACATATAATACAAATGTTTAGCGTTAAACAACATTTCCAATGCAAACCTTCTTTCAAAACAACAGCAATGAAATAAATCTGATTCCTGTAAATGTTGATGAGGTAGTGATGTGGAGTTGCCAACACAGGAGGAACATCATCAGGAGCTGCAGCCTAAAATGTTGAAATGTGCACCGACTGACCAAATCTTAATTTCGTTTGAAACAGTCAATTGATTATTCATGCAGATACAATTAAGTGATTACATATCACGCAATCACTGGCCAAGAAATGACGAAAAACAACTCACTTTGCTCTGAGACTCAAAGAAATAATCACATATGGACCTGTGTATCACACTTTTCCAATGTTTCTCCAAGAAAACATCCCTATAATTTTAATATAATATGAACTCCACATACATCAACTTACGCTATTGAATTTTTTAATTTGAAATTAGATATAATTTCCTCAGAAAATAAATGTTAAACAACATTTACGCCCCCAATATAATTACATACGTAAAAGCCGCTAGCAGAAAAAGGGAAAAGTTGCAAAACGATCTATAAGAATGAAATCAAACCCTGTATTGTTAACAATAAACAGGCTATTTATCATCTTCTAGTAATCCGATTGATGTGCCAACAATACGAAATATTTACCGAGTAAGTTCACTTTTAAATATGGAATTACATAAAATGTGTTCGGGTCATATGTCTTACATTCATCTCAAAATCTTAAAAAAAAATAGCATATTCAATTATAATTATCTAAAATTATGAATCCATATGCGCAATCTTATAAGTGAATAATTGTAAAGACATAGGTTAAATAAATTTCTAAACAACAATTCTTGATTATTTCCCTAAGAATTATTTTATCGAAAAATAAGAAAACAAAAGTGAATCACCAAGAATAGAATAAAAATTTTTTTTTTGCTGCTAGCAACCCAGACGGACTTAAAAACCAATTATGTTTAGTCAGAGGGAAGCTGCTAAAAGCTTCTTAAACATTCGCTGACAACCCAAAGAAATTCTTTGATTCTCAAAATAGAACTATCTGAGAATGTTTCGTGATATTAAATTAACGAAAGTAATGTAATCCGAAAGAATGCTAATCACCTATTAATGAAAACTGTTGAACACGTAATATTATATATATTTGTTTCGCAATAATCAATAATATTGTCATAAAAGAACATCATTATATTTTACATGTCATTACATTTCAATCATTTCATTCCGACTCCTGTACTCAGACATGACAGAGAACATTGATGTAATTTCAAGCATGACCACACGCAGGAGACACGCATCAAAAGGCTTTAAAAAGCGCCTTCTAGCAATAACATGGCATGGAAAAACATGGATTGTTTATACGTTCGAAGGAATTCAATTTATTATATTATTATTATGCAACCAGATTACAAAAGTCAATAATCAAACCATAATGATTTATAATGAGATAGTTGAAATAGTTGAGATAGTTAATGATTTAATTAAGGCATTATTAAGTCAACATGGATCGACAAAAGCTGTGTGTGTGTTTTTCTAATTTTTAAACATTAAAGTTGTTTCCGATAGAAATATTTCATAGGACTTCATAATGATTACTTAGGATGTTGAGGAATAAATAAATAAATAAATAAATTAATTAATTAATTAATTAATTAATTAAAGTCAGGAATTGAAGAAATTCGGAAGATGTTATTCAGTTCAATGGTTGGTTCACTTTAAATACGTTTTCAAATGTGCTCCGTGAAAAAGCCAAAAATGACATTATAATTATAAATATAATTAATGTTACAATTATAATTATGATTAATATTATAATTATAAATATAATTGATATGATAATTATGAATGTAATTAATATTATAATTACAATAATGACAGTGGAGATTGTCAGTTATTAGCAAATTTTTAAAATTTGATAAATTTTTTATTAAATTCCATTTTGTTTAGAATGGTTGTTTCATTTGTTTTTACATCTGAAATAAACAGCAATAACACGTTATCATTTATATGAAATCCAGCCATTTGTTAACTACATTTACGTGACCAATCGCAATTAATATCACAATTTTATAGTTAAAATGTAATTAAATATTCAAATATATAACATTTCCTATAATGAAAAAATAATTCCACTACTTTGACATTGAAAATGTAAGAATGCATTCTTGGATTAATCAATACTTCAATAATAAATAAATAAACAATTAAATAAATAAATAAATAAATAAATAACTATAAAGTATAATAAAAACAATAATATGTTCACTTAATAATAATTAAATGATCTTTTACAAGGAAACTTAGCGCTATAAAATTAGTTAACTTGAAGTTTAAAGTTATTACCATTGAACTTCAAAAATATTGCATTTAATACAAATATCAAAACATTTATTAAGTTTTATTTATTAAGTCAATTTCTTTGGATAATCTGCCTAATTAAACCAGAAATATAAATAAATTAAAAACAAATACCAAATTCTTGAATAACTTCCTAAGTGATTCCTGTTTTAACTAATTTTAAATCATCGTATTTTTTTATAAATTAACACTTTAAATCCAGGAAATAATTTTTAATATTAATTTAGTTTGTTTATTTATTTATTTTAAGTTTATGGTTGCAATTTGTGGTTATTATTTATTCAAGAAACCATTTTTCAATTAATTTGAAGCATTATTTTCGAAATAATATTTCTAATAAATGTATGCAATAAATAATGAAAACGACACCAGCGGCAGCAATAATAATAATAATAATAATAATAATAATAATAATAATAATAATAATAATAATAATAATAATAATAATAATAATAATAATAATAATAATAATAATAATAATAATAATAATATATAATATAATAATAATAATAATAATAATAATAATAATAATAATAATAATAATAATAATAATAATAATAATAATAATAATAATAATAAGTGAAGAAAAGGAAGGATGTCTTTTTAAAGGTTTCCGAGTAGGAGTCTGACAGGCAGCCTACGAGAAATCAATACTCGTCCATTGCTCCTCATTTTGAAAATGATATTATTATTGTTGTGATGACAATAATGATAATTATTATATAATGTTTTGTTTAAATATCATAACTTTATTTTAATATTAAAATAAAAACAATTATTATTGATCATATAATTAAATATAATAATGATAATAATAACCATTATTATTATTATTACTGTCATTCTATAAATAATTTTCCCTTCGTTTCTACGATTGAATCTGTTAAAAGTGAGGGAAAATGTTATATATTTTTAATTTATAATCTTAAAACTTTCGCCTCGAAATTAAAAAGAAATACCAGACCCTAATTATTCGCTTTTAGATGACAATTATTAGTTTTAAACATTACACTGTAAATAAAATAATATTTGCTCAATAAAAAACAGAATTTAATCCCTAGGTTGTCATGATAACCATTCTGACCAAAGCTAGACCAATGGCCACGGACTCCGCTCTTCCATCATCATCTTCTTCCTCTTCATCAACCTCGTTTCCATCAACAATCTTCTCATGGTCATCATCTTCACCCTCCTCCTCCTCATCATCATCATCATCATCGCTATCGTCATTGTCATCAGCAGCAGTATTAGTGATGGCTGCATTACCACCATCATCATCAGATCTTATATTTTCATCTCCACTTGTATCGCCAAACTCTGGACCACAAGAGCTGACATCATCATCGTCATCATCACCACCGACATCGTCTGGAGAGATTTGTTCTTCCGACAGTTCCTATATTTCCAAAGCTTTCCAGTGCCGTCCGTGTGAGCGTGATGTTACTTTGGCATTAAATCCTGTTGCTATGGAAACCTTAACACACGCCGTGTGTTACATGGTTGCCATGACTTTTTATGGAATACAAAGGAGAAGCATTGATGCGCATCAAACCTTTATCGATGAATTTGATATTTATTACAGTTAATTTTGTTAAAAATAATAGATGAAAATGTTTATTTACTAAGCGTTTCATAAATTATTGCCAGTCTAGTTTGTTGCGAACAACAGTAGCATCGCTGGTCGAGCTATAATTTGTCGGTTTTGCAGACGACTTCCGGTCAAAAAGAATCGTCATCCCTAAGAGGAGCCATTACCGAGGGCGAACTCATAATCATCATCATCAGCAACAACACCATCCTCATACTCCTCATCATTACCAGGAGCAGCGTCATCTGTTGGAATGTTCGAGATGGAGCCACGTGTGGGTCTACGAAGCCGTTGTCAGGAAAACTCGTGGAGGTTGATAAAAAAAAGACTATAACCGTGATTAATATTAATGAAGCGATTCCATAAATTATTATAATTAACGTGTTAAGCGTGCACTTACTTTGTTAATTCATCGGTAACGCGAAAACTTTCGTGCATAAATTAGTCATCATCTTCTTCGTCGTCATCGCCGTCATCGCGAGACTGCGATGTTTGACCTCTTAACGGCTGTTGTTGTTTTGAAGGGATATTGTAACTTCTCCAGGTCATGTTTGTTACACTCATCGAATGTCGGAAGTTTGCCGCCGGAAGAGGAAGTGTCACGTGATCGCCGACGACGTGCACTCGCAACTGGAAGATGGCGACAACGATGAAGAGGATAACGACGACGGTGGTGGCGGTGGTGGCGGTGGTGGTGGGATTGTGGTGGACATCGTTTATACTTGCGGTGAGTGGCTCTTTTTGGATTTTAACGTTGGCAGCTCTTTCCGTTAAATGATTGAACGATGGTCAACATGTGGCAATATTGCTTGGTAACGAAGTAAAAATAACGCGTTACTGTGCAATGAAGTAAGACAATTTTAAGTACTTTCACTTGTAACACCAATTTTATTTAATTATTATTTTTTGTCTACCACAAACTTTAAAAGTTGAAAAGTAAATAAAACTAAACATCAATGGAAATTACATAAGTTCTAAGTTTGTTACGTCGTTTGCCATCTTTCGCGCCAACGCTACCAAAAAAGAAAAAAAATCCCCATTACTATAAATACTTTGCCATTGTTTTTGTTTTGTTTTGTTTATGTTTATGTTTTTACGCGCGCACGTTTTTCTAGCTAACGTTGCAAAACTTAACAATAGTTAAACAATATTGTTAAGTTTAGTTGATAAACTCTCTGAGGACATGAAAATGTTGAAAAGAAAGTTGAATGTTAACAACATGAAGAAACTGTCCACAATGCATTTATTCTGTTATTACAACGTTTTGTGAATTCGGTCAGACAATAACTCTTGGAATAACATCGGAACGGATGTACAACCAATGACGGTTGCAAAAATGGTTGACACACGTCATTCTATTACCAGACATTTTCAATACTTTAATATATTT
This sequence comes from Hirudinaria manillensis, assembly GCA_034509925.1. NCBI lineage: Eukaryota > Metazoa > Annelida > Clitellata > Hirudinida > Hirudinidae > Hirudinaria > Hirudinaria manillensis. The sequence goes on from CM067536.1 coordinate 5,725,118, forward strand.
TAAGTTTAAAAGTTACTTCAAAAATACTGATTTTAATACCTTAATTACTTTCTGCTAGAGTACTTTTTAAACAAATAATTCTACTTTAGAACGGTTTTTTAGTTACTTGTACTTTTACTCAAGTATTGAAGCGCAGCACTTTCTATTAAATTCTCGCATGGTTGAATAGATACATAATGAAATTGGTAAATGGATGGACAAATAAATGAATACGTTGAAGGTCCGTTGAATGTCTTTTCTGAGAATTACTTAAATTGCAAGGAGAGCATTCGCCATTCTGGATTAAGACCCTGGCGATTGTCGGATCGTTCGTCGAAGAGATTGAAGAGATCCAGAAGAAATTCGATTAGACAACTCGAGAGATTTAGTTGATTGAGTGAAATGCTTCAATCTTCATGTGAAGGGATTCTCCTTCGTTCGAAAATACTTGCAGGAAATGCCGGCGCACTTCCCTAATAGTCTAGTCACTACACATTCGCAAAAGTCCCCGCGGGTCGTAGCTTAGAGACCCACGGTCTAGTGGTTAGGGTTCGTTGCTCTTGCCCTGGATTCGTTTTCTTGACACCGATGGTATGGCGATGCAGCGATAGAAGTCTTGAATTGAGAAAGCCTGGAGGCAGTCAACCATGTAAAGAATTTAGATGGCTTCTTATACAAATTAAATCAAAATATTTGTTAATTAATGAATTAATTATAGAAAGCAGATGCCTTCTTAAGTCCAGCGTGCCGGGCAGGTAGCGTGGCCGAGCGGTCTAAGGCGCTGGTTTAAGGCACCAGTCTCTTCGGGGGCGTGGGTTCGAATCCCACCGCTGCCAGCTGGCTTTTGAAGAAATCGATCGAGACAAAGTCTTAAGGGGTGTTTTCAAGATGTTTGATTGTTGGTTGATTTTGCGGTGCGGTGGTTGGCAATCAGTGGTTGTTGCGTTTACATAGAGAAGGTCACGAGTGTTAATATTGTGTATTACTTAATATTGGCTTGTTTTGGACGTAATCTTTTTATTAAACTTTGAATTAAATTATTTTTATTTTAATTATTTGTTTCGTTTTAATTAATTTTCACTTGAAGCCTGAACAGATCAAAGTAAATATTTGCATAACATGAAAATGTTGTTTCCGTTAAAACGAACGGTTTTTTAATTTCGTGAAAATTTTATAATTTATAAAAAAAATTCCTAGTTAATGTCAATGTGAATTATAAATATCTGCGTGCATGGTTGAATTATTGAACATATATTCAATCAATCATACCCGGTTGAATGGAAAATTGCATCTGCAACATTATCTGCTTGCATGCATCACTCGTGATGCAACAAATAATAAAACGCATCCATAAATAAAACATATACAATAAAAAAATGATTTTTCTTGAATTTATTGTTATTAGGATAAACGCAAAAAATATTTCCTATCTTCTTTCCAAATAATTTCGGTGCCCTTCGGGTATAAATTTATGATTAAAGGAGAACTTCGAACAGCTTACGTGTTCAGCTCCTGTTTTCCAATAGCATTTTGCTCCAAGTGTGGACAAACACAATGACGATCGAATGAAAAATCTGAGGAATTAATACACGGACAGACAAAAGAATGATGAATGAATGAATGAATGAATGAACGAACGAACGAATGAACGAATGAATGAATATTGAATGCTCCACAATATCCGGCTCTAAAAGGAGCGCCGGCACGAACCGTGGAATGAAACATTTTTCCACTTTTCAGATCACAATCCAGAAATCAATTTATTGTAAATTCACGTTCTCCTGCATTAAACGTTCGCCCAGATAAACGTCGAATCCATTTTATGAATCAGGGGCAAATTGGGTGCGTGAAAAAAAAACTTAAATAAATTAATTAATCGATTAATTAATTATAAAAATATTGATATTTCCGGCAAAAAACAACAACAAATACCGTCTAATCGGCGGAATGATGGATTTGAACCACGAATTAAACATCAATGAAAACACATTTTAATTGCTCGAATTCTATTTTGTCATTAATTAGAAATATTTCCAAAGAAATTCTTCATTGAAATAAGATGACGGTTTCAGTGAGTGGATTAATTATTATAAATAAAATTATATAAGTATAAAATTATATAATAGAAATTATGGTTTAATTTCTTAATTACTTTTTATCAATCATTCATAATTAATGTTATTATAAATTCAGATCACAATTAAGTACGAATAAAATGTTGCAATAAAAATAAAAATAATTTACGTAGGACTTAATTAAATTGTTAAAGTTCTCCCAAAATGATCCCAGTCGAATCTGCCATATGATTGCACTGTTGTCCAGTCCAATGTATTTATTTTTCCTTAAGTCCAAAACATAGTTCAATATGCTGTTTATTCCTTCTTTCCATCATTTCAGTCATAACGACATTTTATCCCACTTAATTATAAAATAATAATGAATATTATAATATAATAAGTGATAATAATACATTTGAATTCTACTCTTTAATATCCTTTAAAGTGCTGAAGAATTTCTCCAGCTCGATATTGAATGGTCGAACGAAACATCTCCCCGATCCTTGTGGTTATCCGTTGGTCGTTGTTGACAAAAAACAACAACAACAACAACATCAACAACATCAGCAACATCAGCAACAACAGCCGTCATCAAAACAAGAGGATTCAAAGCCTTCCTCGAGAAATGTAGTTCTTCAAGAAGTGACGATCCAATCCACCACTCCAGAAACGCCCACAATTACTACTCTGACATTGAAAGGTTAAAGTTCATGTCAAAGTTTAAATGTCAATTACAATCAACAATGCTGTTTCCGCTTTGACTTGAATTTAACGAATTCTTTCATTTGGCATGTAATTCATTGCGTCGTTAGAAATTCAATAATAATTCTTAATTGATTCAAACTCGTATAAGAGGCGCACGAATAGAGTAGCTTCGAATAAAAGAAGTTTATATCCATTAAATTCGTGTTTATTTATTTTAAAAACATGCAAAGGACTTTGATTTGACATCGAGTTAATATCGTCTGCTCGATTTCTAGCACATAAACAGTGAATACTAAATATATTCTTTTACCACGCGTTGTTCCAGCACATTCAATAATTTACTGTTGTAGCTTAAGCTTTGTAGCTTACTGTCGCAGAATCCAAGATCCATTTACACTTTTGCTGTCAATTTTTCCAGACATTACAACATCATCTTCTGCTGGAACAACGGTTGTTCTGAATCCTTTGAAACCCCAAGAGACGAGAAGCAGAGAATCAACATCACTGGATACGTTCATCAACTTTTCAGAATTCATGTGGATCAAGAAGCAGGTGTTCGGTGAGTGAAGCATATTTATTTGGAATTTTGAAACTAAATGTTTTTTATGACGAAGATATTTTTTTTAAATTTTATGTTGAATATAATTTTCATCTAATCCTACTTAATTGCGCCATTGATTGACTTTAAAGCTTTTACTAAAAGAAAGTATCACCGTGCTTGTAGTATGGTTTTTCGTGCTTTTAGTGTGAATTACATAATTACAAAAATAAAATAATTAACGAATCAATTTTAGAAAACTCAGAGAAATTCGTCCTGTACTTGCTGCTGGCCGGATGCGTTGGTTTCATTTTAATCTTGTTTGCTGTCATCGTTCGCTTGGTTTGCTGCAAGAAGAGAGTCCACTGCACGAGTGACAGGAGAATCGAATCAAACAACGATTTGAATCTCAAAACTCCTGGACTCTACAAGAGAGGTGGAAGTCGCTTGCTCGGAAACAGGTTCGGAGCTTATTATTTCCACGACGTCAACGATGACGTGAACAATCACGGAAGTCAGAAAAGCAAGAAGAAGCAGCAGAAAGAGACAAAAAGATTCTTCGGCAAATCGTCTTCTGGATTCGGATTCTACCCGAACCCCAGGAATCCCTGCGCCAGAGACGGAGGACCCGAGCAAAGAATTGAGACCGAAAACGGAGCTCATCCTGCAATTCAGCTGACCAGCTTCAATCGCTTCGACTCCTTGTTGAGACCAACTGGAAACTGCAACAGGCCACTTCAATCGCAGAATCAGCTGGTCCTCCAAAACAATCCGCGCCATCAAATTGTCTGCGAAAATCACCAGCCTTTCGAAGACGACCTTCCCTTTCAGGGAGCTGAAAACCAGCTCTTGAGACAGAGGCTCCAGCAATGTGGAGCCGTTCAACAGATGGTAGTGCCAAGCCATTCCGCTTTATTCCTCCAGCAGAAACAAGAACTGTTGACTCTGCAACAGCACAGCCACCACTACCACCACCACCATCTCGGACATTCGCGAGCGTGCGCCAGTGCACATCCTTGTTGCGGCGAGTTCGGCCAACATTCCTTCCAACAGCCTCCGCCGATGTTGTGTCAACACTTGGCACCGTGTGACGTGAGATCTTCTCAACACGTCTGTAGACAGAGAATCGTCGAACCTCATCTTTGTGATATTCCGTGCTGCCACCTGCATCGTGGTACCGAATGTGCTGCCTCTCAGAGACAAGTTTCTACCATCCTCCGTCTCTGTCCCAATGTAGACGAACAGGCATTAACCTTGGTTCCTCAACATTCCGATACCAGCGATTCGGCGTTAACCATGAACAACAATAACAACAGCAACAACGACATCCATCCTGCACAGCAAATGAGAGCTGACAGGGAATGCGTTTTTCCACGAATGGGGCTCTTGACACTAAACCACTCCCCCCAGCAAATTCTCCTCCAGCAGGCTCGTTTAGCCAATCAGGTTCGTCCACGTCCGCCGAGCCAAGCAATTTGTCCGTCTAACGAAATAACGTCTACCGTCGACAGTTCCTATTACATCAACACCCTTCAACAGAGGCAAATACCGAAAGAAAACGTCAACAAAGAAACTAAGTTCTTCACCCTAGGGAAACCGAACAAGACCTGCCGTATGTGCGCCGTGAAGGATAATTTGTGCGAGAAGCGATACGCAACTCTTCAGCATCCGTCCCTTTCCATCAAACCCAATTCTCAAAACGATGTTTGAAAAAAAAAAGAAGAAAAGTCGCATTAAAAACCGTTTTAGAACTGAAATTTACATTTTTATTTTTGTGCTATTTGTCCAGCTAAACTTCACTGCATTTGTAAGGGATTCCTTGATCCCTTCCAAGCGATAGGTTGTTGATGGTCGCTCGTAGACCATTCTAAGGAGCCAATTATTTGTTGCTTGCAAAAAATATTGCGTCGAGGTTCGTGAAACTGCTTAATTGCTCTTCCCAGCAGAATTAGCATGAATTGATGTTGCTTCCTGTGCTCCGTTAAGCGTTTCATCTTGCGTCACAAGCTGATGCGGTGGTCGCCAAACCTTATCTTGTTCAATTCTAAGTTTTGTTTTTAATAAATTAATTCTTTAAAAGAATTATGCTTCTTTTTTTTTCTAGTTTTTCAGGAATTTGCCGAGAGCCCAAACGATATTTTGAGTTTCTGACTGATTGTTCGAATTCGATATAGTTATAATTATAATTATATCATTTATTATTATTCTATTTTATAATTAAATTTTGTTTCACCAAGAAAATAAAAAAATCCGTAATTGGAATTTGTGTTTGCGTGTCATGCAATTTAAAATTCACTTTGAAAGCTTTGAAGGCAAAAAGCTGAGTAATATTCGTACTCGCTTCTTTATGATCTGTGATTGGCCAGATATTTTCTTTTCACATTCTTTCATTATCGTTAAAATTTATCTTTGAAATTATATCCTTTGAAGTAGTGCATCACCATCTCATTACGCTTGGGTACCACTGGATTGACCCAATTAAACTACTTTAATTTTCTTCTTATGGAACCACACTGAATTATTAAAGGCCTTCATAGTTATTCATGCAAGGAACCTTTTTATATTCTTTGTGGTACCCTAAAAAGCTACAGTTACTTTGTCATGCATTTGCTTTCATAGCATCGGATTTCAGTGAAGAAAAATCAATAAATAATGCATGTTAAAGACTAGGTGCTTAGTATCCACAAAAACTCTGCATCTATGATGTTTACCTTTATGCAGAATTATGATTCAACAATGTGATTAAAGTTTTATTAGTCAACAACATCTTGATCAAATTAAAATAAATACATTATTTGTTATAATTATTTTAAACTGGGCTTCTAATTGAGTATAACATCGTCCGATGACACATCTCCCTCGGACTGAAGGGAGTCATCATGGACAAAGCGATAAATACGATTTTTATTCGTCTGCATTGAAGTGGAAGGTTGGTAACTGATATAGGTGAGATAATGGGAAAGTCTTGAGCGAGTCGGAGGCGCCTATTCTTTCAGTATACATTCGCCTTCTTAATTCAATTTTATTGAAGTTGCTTTTTATTTGTTAATTCTTCTTGATTGCATTTTAATGTTTTCACAGATCGATTCTTGTTCTCCTTATAGCCATTCTGTGAAATCATATCAACATTGCCAAAAAAGCCAAAATTTGTTTATAAAATTAACTTAAAATTTTTTAAATAACTTTCTTTATTCAACACACTGACAAATAAATATCTAATTTCATTTGAGAGTTAATAAATCTTTAAGAATTTATTATCTAAAAATATTCCATAATTTAAATAAATTATCAATAAACCGTTACAAAATTTTGGTTTTGCTATTCCAACGACACGATATCATTTTAACGATTAATCAATCAAACTACTGCCGGCACTTCTAATTTATCGATCGAATTTGCGCTTCCGCCTTTGTTAACGGTACAAGATGTCGGACGCACACTTTTTCAAGGTTTGTTCAGATTAGCCAAACATTAAAAAAATAAAAATAATTATTTAACTTACCGTAGTATTGCAATTCTAGTTTAATTTAGGAGTTCTTTTGGGAATATTAGACGTTGATTAATTGTTATATTGCATTTGCGAAAAATGGTTGTTGAGTTGATTTGACACGTTCGTTATGATTTGCTTTACTAGGGTACGTCAACAGATCAAGATAATAGATTTGCTGACAAGAAAAAAAAGTTGATGAAGACCATGAAATTTCCAGATAACATCGACAAAAAAGTGGACATGACCAAGATCAGACTGGATACTCTCAAACCATGGATCACCAAAAAAATAACTCAGATGTTGACAATCGAGGATGATGTAGTGACTGAGTTTGTCTTCAATCAGCTTGAAGCAACAGTTAGTGTAGTTTTTGCAGACTAATGACCATTAAATTAATGAACAGCTTTTTCAACCAGATGTTTATTCCGATAGCATCCAGATGGTAAAGAGATGCAGATCAATCTTACTGGATTCTTAAATGCAAAAAATGCCAGACTCTTCATGGAAGAACTCTGGGACTTGTTACTCAGTGCCATGGATAACATGGGAATCCCTGCTGTCTTCTTAGAGCAAAAGAAGGAAGAGATAAGGAAAAGACAGGTAAGAGTAATTTATTGATTGAACTAGAAGAAGAGTCTAAATGTTTTGTTATTTCCAGATGGAGCAGGAAAAACTGAAAGAGTTAGAAAGATCTGTAAGAGAAAGGTTGGCAATCTTTTGTTGTGTTTGAGGTTGGATGATGCATTTCTAAGTGGGGCATGGTCCGATGATGTAGCATTTCTATTGAATGGTCATGATCAAGAAATATACTCTAATTTTTTACTGAGGACCGTTGTTCTACTAGTGTTCATGTATTGTGGAAATGTTTATCCAGGCATAGGTGAAGTGTAGTAGGCTTGTTTGTGGTGCAATTGTTGGAGGATAACATACATTATTACTTGCTTTAAGCTTTTTGTTGTATGGTTCATTGGTAGTTAATTGTAGTAAGTTCTGTAAGTATACTACCAAAATAGTAGCCAACACTAAACATGCCTCATGATGATGTTCATTTTGCTGAATAAGTGATTCTATAATATACTCTAATTTTTTTCTGAAGGCATCAACTCATCTAGAATTCTTTGCTTATAATATAGGATGTAGTGTCTCCAATGATGATGTGAAATGTATGAACATTTATGATTCTTACATTAAGACACTCTAATTTTTTTCTGATTTGGAGGATATGTTTTGGGTTGTAATGTCTCTGGTGATGAGATCATAATGTATGAATTATCATGATTCTTACATTAAAACACTCTAATTTTTTTCTGATTTAGAGACTATTTTTAATGGAAACCATTACGTGGTTGTCTTGCCAAATTCTTTTTCTTTACATGCACTTGTAATGTCTCCAGTGATGACATCATGATGTATGAATGCTCATGATTTCTACATCAAGTCACTCTAATTTTTTTCTGATTTGGAGATTTAGTGGTTATTTTAGTGAATGTGTTTAATTTGCTCTATGATGAAACATCTTGAATGACCATCAATGATTATAGAACTCAGTCACTCTAATTTTTTGCTGAGAGCAAAATAAAAAAAGCATATCTGATCTGATGATATAAGTGTGCAAGATGCAGTGCACCTGAAGCTAGTCATTAGTTTTGTCCTGTGATGGATGCAATAACCCAAGTTATTAGGATTATTGATTAATCATTTTTAAAGTAAATTGACTCATATCTTTAAAGATCTTAATTTGTCTTGACTAGGAGTCGATCAAAGTCGAATGGCAGACAGAAAAGAAGTTCGTCCAGGGACAAGAGGCTGTCTAAGCCAGATAAATCGATTAAAGATACTGTAAAGCAACCCGAAAAAAGGGAGAACTCTAGATTTGATCAAAGGTCTGCCAAAAGTTTTGCTAATAAGTTGTGATGTAATAATTATTAATCTAAGTATTTTGCTTCAGCAACACTAAACCAGAAGTGGCAGAAGCAGTCTTGCCAGCATCCCTTTCAGACATCAAGCTACCCGGTGAGAGACATTTTGAAACGAATGCTGTAGATGGCAGTAATCCCGGACAAAGTAATAAAAATGAAACTAATGTCCAAAGTAGTTCAGAGCTGACAAATATGGGTGGTAAGGCAGCTTCAGACAAGGAGGAAAGCAATGAAAAGCCGGCCAAGAGAGATTCGTCTGTAGAATCTTCGCCTGACAAAAGAAGTAGGTCTAATAGTCAGAGGAGGAAGAGGAGGTCTACATCTAGGAGAAGATCAGTCTCTAGAAGGAGACGATCTCCGTCTCCTAGGTCGAGAAGGCATAGGCGCTCTCCCAGCTATCGGCGCAGGTCGAGGTCTCACAGGAGGTCGCCGAGAAGGTATGTTAATCGTTATATTAATTGCCAATCTGTTAACACAGACATTTGCTTCTCTTTTGTATTAGTTTTTCCTGGTTGTGGTATTTCAAAATATTAATGGATTGGTTAATTATTTCAAGGAGATCAAGAACTCCAGTAAGAAGAAGGTCTCCAAGGAGGAGATCACCAATCAGGAGATCTAGGACACCTCAAAGGAGATCCAGGTCAATGAGGAGATCTAGGTCACCGATTGCAAGGCCTCGATCGGGTAGAAGGAGATCTCCTTCTCTTAGAAGGAGGTCAAGATCTCCAGTGCACAAGGTGAGAAGATCACCTGTCAGAAGACCTAGGGACGTTAGCAAAAGCAGTTCTTCGTCCGAAACGAGCAGACCCCCTGCCGTGAGAAGGAGAGGCAGGAGCAGTACCAGTGAACGTGGACGAAGCTCGACTCCAGTTAGGAAAGAAGTCGTTCAAAAGGAAGTTGCAGATCAACCGGAGGTCACGAAAAGGGTTTATAGGAAACGATCGCCGTCGAGGTCGTCGGCATCGCCTTCGCCTCAGAGAGTGGTGATGAAAAGGGATGCTCAAAGAAGAGGAGGATCAAATTCCTCTGTCGAAAGAGCAGATGCGAGAAGAGATAGGTCCAACGAACGCAGAAGGCAGAGAGCGGATGAAGTTCTAAAGAGAGAAAAAAATGCAAGAACTGTGAGGAATAGTTCGTCTCCAGACAGGAGGAGACCTCCGAGAAGGGACGAAAGGAGGAATGAAGTCTTAAGAAGAAGGGATGCTTCTCCTTCATCATCTCCTGATGCAGATGCCCTGAGGAAAAAATTAGAAGAGGAAAACAGGAGGAGAGGGAAGAGGAGGCATTCTTCATCGAGTGCTAGAAGTAGCAGAGAAAGACAAAATAAGAAGATGATCTATAGAGAAAATGCACCTACAAAGCAGCAACTGCATCGTAGCAGGAGAGAGTCTTCTTCGTCGGAATCTCACAAAAAGATTGACGACGTCCCGAAACCTAAAGCAGAGAACACGAAATATAGAGAAGTCGAAGAGCGTAGAAAACCTTTGAGACGAGCGAGTTCGGATTCGAACGATAGCAGGCAACCCAGTCCGAGAAAGACTGTCGTCGAAGAACGCAGAAGAGTTACATCCTCGAAGAAGGAGACGCTGAAGCAAAGGTCCGAATCCTCGGGCGACGAAGCAGGAATTTCGCCTCCGAGGAAGTCGGTGGACGACAATACGAGCAGGAGGCACAAATCGAGACAGGAGGGAGGAGAAAGTTCGAATGCCAGGAAGGCGTCGAGAAGTTCCCGGTCTCCTGTCACCAGGAAAGTTGCTGTCGTTCCTCCCCTGAAGAGCAAGGTGAACGAAAGTGATTCTGATGATCAAGGCATGGACCGTTCCAGACATTCTCCCTATGAAGAATATAAACCCAAGTCGGATAAAGTAATTTCACAGAAGCCCGTGGACAATAAATTGGAGAGCGAAGAGGAAGGTCCTGCACCAAAGATCGTCAGGAAGAGAAGTTCTTCGGCCGAGGCATCTCCCGAAGTCGTACAGAAGAGCAAAAGACGTCGCGAGGACGATAATTCAGATGACTCGGAAGAGGTAAGAGTGTCAGGTTTTTATGAGGCATTATTAATTTTACCTGTTTATTCAATCGTAATGTTTTTCAGCAGGAAATGACCCAGAAGAAAAAGAAACATGCCAAAAAACATAAGAAACATAAGAAGCACAAGAGGAAGCATCACAAAAATAAATCTGACGAAGATGAGGAAGAAGTCGAGGAGAACGTGAGTCGTGTTTGATTGCTGAGATTAATCCGATCGTGCGGATTAATTCATGGCTCGGTACTGAACCCTTCGTTTGTTTTCTTAGGTTGAAAAGAAAAAGTCCGGCAGCCTTGATAAACTCGAGCAAGAACTGCGTGAAAAGGCTTTGAGATCGTTAAAAGAAGCAAAATCATCTCACAAGAGATGATAAAATGGATTGTTGAAATTGACAGTAAATGCATGATTAGACTGAAAACATTTTTTCTACAGATTTCCTTTGAATTGGTTATGTCAATAAAAGCACGTTTGTTTTTTGAGTATTTGATTTTTTGGATATATTGTGGTCGGCGCTTTGGGTTACCCGAGGTCTAGTTGCCAGATTGGGGCCAACGGATCAACCATCTGTTCTTGTCCGCACCGAGAATTATTTATGGTCTCTTAAAATTTGTCTTTGGTATCTTTTTCAGCGCTATGGTGACCCGGCATTTGCAATTCAAACAAATTATGGGATGGTAGCGCGCCTTTTTATTAAGTTAATCTTGGCGTTCCTAGCAGGAAAGGTTATTCGATTAAAAACCAACAAACCTTGAGTAACCATGAAAGTGGCACCTGAGGAGGTATAAACTTCGTGTAACATTCTATCTCATGGCATTTGAAATTATTTGCGATCGCAGAGAAATACGAACACATCGGCGGAGCAAGACTTAACAGTTAATACCGCTTCGGGATGGTTTTTATGGTTGATTGTCCTAGGTTTCATGCTGTTTGTGTTTGCATTTTTCACCAATAATTGGCATGTAGAACCCACCAAATGGAGTGGTCTATGGATGGTCTGTGGAATCTCTTCTGGTTTTGTTGGGGAAGGTGAAATTTGAAAGAATTTAATGTTTATGATTCAATGTCACGAATGTTTCGATTTGCAGATGTTATGGAAGCAACTCATGCTTGCATGGTTGTGGCTATAGTATTTTATTGTGCCTCCTATTTGATGTTGATCCTATATTTATTTAGCGAACCTCAATGCGTGGGACCAAAATTTATATTGATTTTGTTCTTCATAAGCAGCCTTTTAACCAGTAAGTGTATAACGATTTTTACTTTACTTTATATTTGATTGAATAGCTTGACTTTGAGCCTTGGTGTGCATTTTCATCTCCTGAATCCACTATTAAATGATACCTAAAATTGCATGTCAAGATAGGTGGACTGAAATATTACATAAGTAGAGACCAGTCTCTAGAGCAAAAACCTCTATTAAAAAACATACAACCAGAATAGCCATTTATACATTGCAGATTTAAGTATCAGTCTAACAAGGGCTCATTGAGATCATCTTCAGTCAGAAAGAACTATTGTTTAACCACTAGTCCAATTGTTGATTTGGAAGTAATGGATATAAACAAACTATTAATAAGATATTGATTTCAAGGCCTTCATTTTAACAATTATGATAATATATTTTTTTGGGAAATATTTGATTTAGTTGCATATGATTATTAATCTGAGTAAAGAAACCCATTTTTCATAGGGATTTACTGTCAATTGATGACCAAATATTTTGAATGTGTTGGGTTTTTTGAAATAGTTCTAAAAAATGTGAAATATTCTTTATTATGACCATTGCAAGAACAATATTTCTAATGCATTTTAGTTACACTAAGTTTAAATATATAATTTTTGTTTTCAGCCATCTTCATTGTATCAGCTCTTGTAGTCTTTGGGATAGCTGTAAAAAGGAACTTGGCCTTTTCATTTTTTCTTGAAGCAATTTCTGCATTTTTATCTTTAGGTACATCCATTTTGGCAATTGTTCAGGTTGCCCAAGAAGGCTGAAGGAAATATTATGAAATTTTTATTCAAAGAATGCTCAAAACAAACTTTTTACCAGACATTTTGCCTAGCAAGCGATATATTAAAGAATTTTATGTTTAATGCAGATGCTCTGCATATTTATGGCATCAGAGGGATCTCCAATAAAGAGCCAATTTTACTCAATTGCTTGATAATACTGTAATACTTTAATTTTTAGCATTCATTGTGAGACATCTTACAGAAACTGCAAAGACCTTGAATTGTAGGGCTTTGTTAAAGTATGAGAATTTATGTTTGGAGAACCCAAATCAATAGTTCTGTAATGGATAATCCATAGAAATTTTGACCCAAGAATTTTCTTTCATTATGTATTAGTAAATCAGCATCCATTATCTTGTACCTATAGTTCCTCAGAAATTCTCAATACCACAACAAAAATCATCCCATTTATCAGAAATTGTAATTGAGTTCTGCTGTCATTGGTTTAGCCAAAATGTGATAATAAATTTGGCAAATTATTAAATGGAATGGACGAGCTGCTTTAGCAAGTACATAGAAGTTAATCAAGAAAATAGTTGCTTTTACCAGTAAAGCACAACAAGCACAACTGATGCACCTCTGGTCACGTCAGTCATTTTACTGTTTCAAGAGGATCGTGATTAAGCACCCCAATTGGCATAAGCATAAATGGAAGGGACAGTTTGCTTTGACTAACTTTTGATGAAATGGCAACAAATTGAGCCATGAGAACTATGAGAACCAATTTCCCACTCTATTTCCAATGCATTGCCAACAAGATTCAGCTAAGAATCAATTAACCTTTTGGATCATAACATTTTGGTAGCAAAAAATGGAAGCTAGAGATTATAAGTTTCCAAAGACTTTATTACATCATTAAGGATTGGACTTCCAATATTGCAACTCAATCACACCTCCTTGCATGTAAACATTCTCTTCCATTTGAATAATTAATCAACATGCATGGCAAATGAAAACTATTTACAATAACTAGTTGCCCGCAGTACAACCAAACAGACAGATGGGTGAACTAAAAAAATGGACTTCTTGTCACCTCTTGATCCTGTTTCCTATCCAATCAAGGCCTTGGTATAAACTGGAGAAAACAACATCATAATTGAGAGCTTAGAAATGCTTGAAACAAATGTGGATGTTGTAATTCATCTTAGCAATGAATAACACATCATAAAATTACCCTTCTCCTGTTAAAGCACAACACCCCTGTATGTGCCATCCCTGATCCTTGATGGAGGTTAAGTTCAGCTGGTGCGATATTTCGGCAGCTGACATTGCCCCTTTGAGGTCCTGCTTGTTTGCATAAACAAGGAGTGAAGCCTTTTTTAATTCCTGAAAGGTTGTTATGTGGACATGATTTCTCTTCTAATGCATCGTGATTTGCTTTTGGCAATTACCTCACAGGCTAGCATTCTGTACAATTCCTCCTTTGTTATGGATAACCTTTCTCGGTCTGTACTGTCGATCACTAGTATTACAAACTGCAACATATAACTTATATATTTTAGCAAGCCTAATGATATAAACAAAGTGGATAATAAAATTGAACAAAAAGTTTGCTATTTCACAAGCAAATGATAAAAAATTCAGAGTGCTCAATGATCTAGTACTGTAGAGCAAAGTTCAGTATGGAATACCTCTGTGTTGGCATAGTAGGTACTCCATGAAGCTCTCAAAGATTCTTGGCCACCAATATCCCACATTATGAAATGTATATTCTTCCAAACAACTTCCTCCACATTGCTGCCAATCGTTGGAGAGGTCTGTACCACCTCATTCATTAAACTAAATTTGAATGAAAGTCATGAGACTCCAGAAGGTGTGAAAACTTTACAATAATTTTAATAGTGAAATATTGTTTGTTACTGGTTTTAAATATCAGAGTACATTTCCGCCCAACTTACAACTGATAAAGGATAGTTGTCTTTCCGGCATTGTCAAGGCCAACGATAATGACTTTATGTTCTAAAAAATATTGTTTATTACTCGATAACAAAGACTATTCGACTCATCGAACTTTCAAAAACCACTAAATGACTACCTTCAGTTCCGAATAAACTCCAAAATTTCGCCAGAAGAAGACCCATAGATCAAATAAATAAAGTCCTCTGCTATACGTTAATTAACCAGCTGCAACCTATCACTGTTCCAAAATTTACTTTTAATTGCGTCCGCGATCCATCTCATTGTAAACCTATAACCGTGGCAAGCAAAGTTAGAAGATAATATTGCTATTTAATTATGTATTAAAAGAGTAGTTTATAAGTTTAAAAAATACATTAATTTTAAATTTTTGGTTGCCTAATTTTGTACAAATTTAAAATTCAAGTTAATCATTTTGCTAAACAACTTAAATATTTAAAATAAAATACATAAAAGGTTAGGCAAAAAAGTTTTCGAAGTTTTTACCTTTTATTTTTACGGTGGCATACCTTACTAAAAGTTTGACCTTTATTAAATAAATTAGTTTATACCTGTTTTATATTATATATATTGCTTATTAAATTTATGTAATAGCCGAACTCTTGTTTACCTAGTTGTTGAAGGCATTATTTAACTTTGTAGGAACTTTACGACAACATGCTGTTTCTTTTGGCTTGAAAGATGGGTTTTTTGAAATTAGAGGATGAGGTCCGCTCTTGCTTAAAATGCGTTTATAACAGGATGGCATTTTATAACGTTTTCTATTAGTGTCAAAATTGTCACAATTTGTAAATAATTGTCAAAATAACTTTCAGCCAGGCCTTATTAGGGCATGTTTTCATGGTGACCCAGACGAAGTGCGATCGCTTCTACATAAAAAGGAAGATGTTAATTATCAAGACGTCCAGAAACGAACTCCTTTACATGCCGCAGCTTTTTGCGGAGAAGTTGAAATTTGCAAACTACTCATTCTCAATGGGGCCAGGGTAAACTCTAAAGATAGCAAGTGGCTTACCCCTTTGCACAGAGCTTGTGCTGTTAAGAGTGATGTCAGTTTGTTAGTCAATTCTTTAGTACTCTTGAAAGTAAATTTCTAAATCTTAATTTATAGGAGACAGTCGATGTGTTGTTAAAACATCAAGCAGATGTCAGTGCAAGAGACAAGAACTGGCAGACGCCTCTTCACATTGCAGTTTTTAGTAATGCCATAAAGTGTGCTGAACTGATGCTTCCAAACCTTACAAACATCAACATCTCAGACAGATCTGGGAGAACTTGCCTCCATCATGCTGCTTTCTGTGGCCACATAGAAGTATTGATTCAATATTTTTTTGACACATGAATACATGTCTGGCTGTGCATTCTTTTGTTTTACTCTTGAAGTGTTCATACACTTCAATGATTTCAGTCACAAAATCTTGTTTCTAATTTTTTTCTAATGAATTTAAAATAATTTCTCAGCATCACCTGACATAACCTAAAACTGACTAGCCTAGAAACTATGGTATTGAGTGCAAGTAGAAACACTATTTTGTTTCTTTGTTTTCTTCATTTATAAACAATTAATTGATGCAATTAAAGATCATTTTAAAGACATTTCCATATTTTTTTTCTTTTTAGATGGTGCAAATGCTGCTGGAGAAGGGAGCCAACATAAATGCCTTGGATAAGAAGGACAGAAGGGCCATCCACTGGGCGGCCTACGTGGGTCACGTTGAGGTCGTCAGGATGCTCATCAGCTTTGGAGCTGAAATTGGTTGCAGAGACAAACAGGTTAGTGAAAGAATTAATGGGTTAACGAGCCGATTAGTGACATTAAATAAAGAAATAAATTAATAAATAAATAAATAAATAAATTATTTTTATGAATGAAAGTGGCCGTTTCATTTTTTTTTAATGTTAAAGGCTTGGTTTACTTTAACATGCATTATTGTTGTTGTAATTGTTGTTGTTGCTTGAGATTCCCTTGGTTCATTTGAGTCATCCTCAATTCTCAATGATTATCCAAATGCAAATTACTTCGAGTAATGTTGTCACAAACCTTGTACGTTCTTGTACTTAGTCACGTAAGGACATTTCAGTAGTTTGGATGAATCATTTTTATAGACCTGAATTAATTAATTAATTAATTAATTAATTTCATCTAAATGAAATGATGATACAAAAAATACAAAACTCAATCACTTTCATCACTCATTCCTTGCATCAACATCTGAATCAAATAAACCCCTGCACTAATCGTTATAAAGCTGTACACCCCTCTGCATGCCGCATGTGCTGGAGGTCAACTGGCAATGGTTCGACTGCTGCTCGAGTTTGGGGCGGAGATGGATTCAACCACTGACCAGGGCAACACCTGTCTACACCTGGCCTGTCTCAATGGACATGACTCTGTTGCCAGGGAGCTCTTGGATCACAACGTCTCTCCTTACGTCACCAATCATAAGGGCATGGTCTGTGCTGACTTGTTTAATATAATATGTTATGCTTGTTGAATTGAATGCTTTTTAATCTTTCACTTTGTTTTTAATGTTTTAACTTTTACATTGTTATATTGTTATTTATAATATAATGCAATGCAATGCAATGCAATGCAATGTAATATAATATAATATAATATTTATATTACTTTTATAAGAGCATTTATTGTATTTAGCATTTTATTGATTATAAAAATTTTAGGTAAATTGTAAATCTAAAAATGTACAAACTAGGTTTTCCTAACCTTCATTCGTATTGTTATTATTATTATTATTATTTAATTGTATTAATTCCTTTAATTAATCACAGACTCCATTGCATTGTGCTGCAATTGCCACCCATGGTGAAGCGTGCATGGAGATGATGGTCAATGACAAGCAGCTGATCAATCAGAGGGTAATTTACTTCAATCAATCAATCAATCAATCAATCAATCAATCAATCAATCAATCAATCAATCAATCAATCAATCAATCAATCAATCAATCAATCAATCAATCAATCAATCAATCAATCAATCAATCAATCAATCAATCAATCAATCAATCAATCAATCAATCAATCAATCAATCAATCAATCAATCAATCAATCAATCAATCAATCAATCAAAGCAGCAAATTAAATTTCATGCTGGCATTTATCGAAATTAATTAAATTTATTAAAGCATTACACACCTGAATGGAAATCGGTCGCTCGGTCGCAGATGTTCGTTCAAGCGTGTCGTAATTTTTTTTTAATTTTTAGTGCCTCGACGGGAAAACTCCGCTGCATCTCGTTGCAAAGCACGGGTTCGGAGCAAGAGCAGACTTGCTTCTCAGAAAGGGTTGGTGATGATGATGATTATGATGGTGATGATGGTGATGATGATGATGATGATGATGATGATGATGATGATGATGACGTAATGATGAAGGTGATGATGTGATGATGGAGGTGATGTTTCTGGTGATGATGACGACAACGACGATGATGGTGGCAGTATTGGTGATGATGATGATAATGATGGTGGTGATAGTAGTTTGTACTAGTTGAGGTGGTGATGGTAGTTTTGTTGGTGCTTTATAGGTTGCTCATCTAGCGGGAACATTGTTCCCTTTGGGCATCCTTTGGTATCATATAATCGCGGTCCTTATATTGTTATTTGTGTTATATTGCTGATACCAAGAAAACAATAAATCAAATAAAAAAAAATATCAATTTGTTGGAATTAATTGTAAAGTTGCGAACCTTTGGAACTTGCACCATTTCGAGACTTTTAGATTAATAGTGATTAATCGGTTAATCAGTTTAATCGAATTCGTTAATTTGTTAAGTCGTTAAATTGTTAAATAGTTAATTTGTTTTTCCCTTCAAAACCCCAAAAAAGGTGCAGACGCAAAGACTGTGGATTCCAACGGAAACAACGTCCTGCACGTCGGAGCTGCCTACGGACACTACCAGGTGGTTGGGGTACTCATTGATGACAGAGTTGCTGAAGTACTCAGGTTCAGTGCAGAGCAGTTTTGATGATTTTTTTTTCCTGTCAGCATCAATGACTGCTTAGTGTTTGTGGCGTTAACATGGCAGGATTTCTTATATTAATTGATTTTAATTAATTATATTAATATATTAATTAATTTTAATTAATTAATTAATTAGTACTCTGTTTTCGTTAGTAAATTGATTGTTAATTGATAATATGTATTAATCAAAAATCTTGAATTAATTCTTGTTAAGAAAAGAAAAAAAAGTTAAAATGAAGATATCTGAAGATATATTCATCACTGCTAACAGACTCATTCTTACTAATAGTCATATAATAATGCATAGCAATATAATACTTGACTGGAAATGATTTAAATTCAATAAAGCCTTTGTAAACTATTTACGACTATTCCCCTTCACCTCTCCATCGCACCCAAACGACCTCCAGGAAGGGATACTGCGGCATGCTCCCTGTTCACGTGGCGGCCTTGAACTCCTCCTACGACATATTCCGACTCCTCCTGGCCGCGACTTTTTCTCGAGCGAAGTCGGAGGCCGTCTTCGACATGGACACGGTCGACGGACTCGGGCGGAGTTGCCTCCACCTGGCTGCTTGCGGAGGGTTGGAGAGGAGTTCTGCCGTTAAATTTATCAAATTAAATAAAATAAAATGTTAAATAAATAAATAAAATTAATAAATTAGATTAAATAAAATAAAATAGTACTCTGTTTTTGAATAAAATTAATTATTAATCGTTAATATGAATTAATCACTTAATACGTGTTAATTGATAATGTATATTTATTAAATATTTAACACGTCAGGAATGCTGAAACCGTGGATACCCTCGTCATGTCCGGAGCGGATCACAACTTGTTGGATAACGAAGGAAGGTATATTGGAATAAATGAATAATTGAATAAATAAATAAATAAATAAATAAATAAATAAATAAATAAATAAATGAATAAATAAATAAATAAATAAATACATAAATATTTTCAAGTCCATCAGAATTATTAACATTTTATTACAAATTATTTTTATTAACTGGATAATACTTTTTAAATTTAATAAGTTATGAGAATGCACTCAATTACTCGACATGTTTTGACATGTTGTTGATAAATATTTCATTAAATATTTTTTTACATCAACTTGACGTTCTTGTTATTTTTCTTTGCATATTAGTAAATATTAAAATTATATATTAGTTAAATATTAGTTATTTACCAATAATTTGCAATAACAAATATATTATAATACATTATAAGTCCATCTTATATTTAATGTAACTACCATTATTCTTTCAGATCAGCTTTACATTATGCAACGTTGATGTGTCATTACAATTGCGTCGTCAGTCTCGTCATGGTTGGCACCAAGATCTGGACGCCAGACAAGAAGGGTTGCACGCCCCTTCATTATGCGGCCGCCTTCGATCAGGAGTCCAGGTGGGCGGGATTAATTAATTAATTAATTTATTTGTCTGCTGGATTGTGATTGGCCCGTGGGTTTGTCTTATTTGGGGTAGGCCTAAACTTTATTAAATTAAAATCGTTATTAAATTAATTTAAATTAAAATCGTTAAATTCAATTTTGATTAATCGGCAATAAATATGTTTAATAATCAGGCCTCCCCTCCATCTTGATTCTTAACTGAATAAATTAAACTTTTATACTTGAGTACATTTATTTACTGGTCAGTAACAGTTACAATTTGGCAACATTTTCTTGACTGGAAATGATTTAAATTTAAATTATTTAAATTTGTTTGTTTACTTGATTGTGATTGGCTAGGATTGGGAGGGGAATTCTTATTTATTCACTGCTCAGTACCAGTTATAATTTGTTTATAATGTTATAATGGAAATGTTTTAAATGATTCAAGTTTAAATGAATTAAATTTAAATTTAAGTTTAAATGATTTAAATTTAAGTTTAAATGATTTAAATTTAAGTTTAAATGATTTAAATTTTAATTTAATAGTTGAAATATTTGCAACAGGATCGTTGAATACCTGCTCCAAAACAATGCTGATCCGAACGCCAAGGACATGAACGGATACACACCGACGCACTACGCAGCATTCAACGGTCACAAGACCTCCCTGGAGATGGTAACCGAGTGCATCTTCTCACTTTGTTTGTAACGACCAGTTATAAATTTTTTTTAAAAAGACCACTTTTAAAATTTATAAATTTATAACTTAATTTTATGTTATTTACATTTTAAATATTATTTATTTTTGCCTCTTTAATTGATAAATAATTAGAGATTAATTATTAAATAATTGTATGTTTTGGTATTGAAATTAATTAAAAACAATTCTTTTTCTTTCCTTTCCAGCTGTTGGACTTGACTGCCAGAGAACTGTTGAACAGTAAAAATCATCAACAACTCTTCTCTCCCCTCCATCTTGCCGTCAGTGTCAATAAAATGATAAATTATTGTAATGTCTACATTAACTCGTTAATAAATGGTTAATTAATTAACTGATGATTAATAAATTATATTTAATGTTGATGTTGCAGTGCTAGTCATTTAGTTTCACGCTTGATGTTGATATTGGCAGTTGTTATATGATTTTGATAAATTTATAATTAATTGAAATAATTTGTTAAATTTATAATTAATTGAAATAATTTATTATAAATAATTTGTTAAATTTATAATTAATTGAAATAATTTATTATAAATAATTTGTTAAATTTATAATTAATTGAAATAATTTATTATAAATAATTTGTTAAATTTATAATTAATTGAAATAATTTATTATAAATAATTTGTTAAATTTATAATTAATTGAAATACTTTTCAAGGCCTCAAATAACCACGTTGAAGCACTGAATGCCATCATCAACTACACGGTTAACATTGACACTCAAGACTCAAGAGGTTGGATTTGTTAACATTTTTAAAAATTATATTTATTATTTATTATTATTATTATTATTATTATTAATTTATTACATTTACTACTTATACTTGAAATAACAATCAGCCTAAATCAACTTAAATTTTTGATTGAATGATAGCTAGATAGACAGATTGACTGGCTGATTGATTGATTGATTGATTGATTGATTGATTGATTGATTGATTCTCGACTTGTTGTAATCAGTTGTCAATACCCTATTGATTTGAATGTTCATCATTGTCATGCTCATTGAAATTCACGAATCCAATTCACCAGGAAGGTCAGCACTCCATTTGGCTGCCAGCAAAGGTCACGTGCGATGTTGCGAGTCCCTGCTGGGCAGTGGTGCCTCTCCAAAACTTCAGGATCTCATCTCCAGGGCGACGCCTCTCCATTTGGCAGGTTGTTATTGGGTGCTATTGTGATGATGTGGAGTTAATTATTATTATTATTAAACAATTAAATGTGGTTATTATTATTGTTATTAAAGCATTTGATTGGTGACATTAATTAATATTAATTGTTGCAATTAAATCATTAAACTAAAAAAATTATTTTTGTGAAAAGGCATATTAAAATATAATTAATTATTAAAGAATTTCATGTATTTGTTCACATTAAAGTTTATAATTGTTGACAGTAAAAATATGTTAAATTGTTGAAATTGATGAAGATTTAAAATGTATTTTGCCGATCAAAATTCCAGAGTTATTATAATAAATATTTAAATAATTATTATAAAATTTAATAATTATAATTTAATAATTATAATAAAGTAATTATTTTCAGCTTACATGGGTCACTTGAATTGTGTGAAACTGATGCTGAAAGATGAAGACAAGGAGTTGATTGACTGCTTGGATGACTTTGACAGGTTTTAACAACAACAACAGCAGCAGCAGCAGCAGCAACAACAACAACAACAACAACAACAACACCAACAACAGCAGCAGCAACAACAACAACAACAACAACAACACCAACAGCAACAACAACAACAACAACAATGACAGCAGCAACAACAACAACAACAACAACAACAGCAGCAGCAGCAGCAGCAACAACAACAACAACAACTACAACAACAACAGCAACAACAACAACAACAGCAACAACAACAACAACAACAACAACAGCAACAACAACAATAGCAATAACAATAAAAATATGACCAGTACTAATTACATTGACAACAAAACTATTATAATAATATTCTTTATATCATAATATGATTAATATTGATAGTATGAATAATACTAATTACAACAGCAACAAAACTATTATAATAATATTCATTATATCATATTATATTCATGATATGAATAATACTAATTACAACAACAACAAAACTATTATGATAATATTCATTATATCATATTATATTCATGATATGAATAATACTAACTACAACAACAATCACGCAGTTTTTCTCATAACTTGTTGCTCGTTCGATATTTGAATTAATTCTAAGATAAGGATGTAAATAATAATTTAACTTGTTTCACTTGAATCCTAATTCTAAATGTTTATTTAATATTACCATCATAAAGTCAATAATAATAGTAGTAATAATAATAATTATGGTAATGATAATTATCATAATTATGGTAATATTAACAATAATTAATACAATTACTAATACATAATTAATAATAACAATAATGGTAATAATAATTATTATCGTAACAATAACAACAATGCCAACAATTAATCAATGGTAATATTAATCGATAGTAATAATAATTATTATTAATTTAAAAAATATAATTAATGCAGGACGCCACTAATGTTGGCCTGCCTGAGAGACAACAGCGACGTGGTCTCCTACCTCCTCGACAACTCGTGCAACGTCAACAACGTCGACTGCTGCAGGAGGACGGCTTTGCATCACGTCGTGAGTTTCTTGTTGAATGTCGTTGTTGCTATTGTTGGTGTTGTTGTTGTTGGTAGTTGTAATTGTATTTTCACTGATGTTGTTGTTGCTATTATTTACATTTTCAATAATGATGATGATGATGTTGTTGTAATTGTATTTTCACCGATGTTTTATCGTTTTCAATTTCAATTCATAACTTGATCGTTTTTGCCATTTTTGTTAATTTAATTGTGATATTATTAAAATTCTTATCATTATTACAAACATTTGCTAGAATGAAGTCCGGCACATGTCAGCACATCAATGTTGCATTTACGAGTGGTTTTTTTTAACTCAAAAGTTGAGACAAAATCAAATGGCATTTCAAGACTGCAAATCAAATTGTAAACAACAACAACAACATCAGCAACATCAGCAACATCAGCAGCAGCAACAACAACAACAACAACAACATCAGCAACAACAACAGCAAAAATAACATCAGTAGCAACAACAACAAAATTTTAAAATATAAAATCAAAAATAAAAACAAGCATCTCTTAGGTTTTCAAAAAGTGGACCTCCAAACTTCTGGCAGGTCTCGACAGGTTGAAATAAAAAGTCCATAAATTTTAGAAAGGATTTCAAAATCATTCGCTTCAATCAACTTCTCTCCTGAAGGTGGTCCAAAATTAATGCAAGTCTTCCTTTGTGTTGCCTCAAAATTTATTTCATGCACTGTCGGACAGTTTCATTGAATGCCAAGTTTTAGAGACAACATGTCGACAACAACAACCACAACAACAACAACAACAACAACAACCACAACAACCACAACAACAACAACAGCAGCAACAACAACATCATCGACTATGATGACAACGACGATATATCAGTGAAACGTCATTGTATCGTGATATATTTTAAATGATGATGTTGTTGTTGCTGTTGTTGATGTTACTGCTTTAAAGGGATGATAGGATTTAATTCTTTATAAAGAATTATTTCTGTAAATTATTTCATTTACTTCGGAGGATTAAAATAGGATTATAATATTTATAATATAAACAAAAACATGCAGATCCAAACATTAACATTCATGCCAATGTTTACAAAGGATCGAAAAAGCTAATGTTACTTTTGTGTTTATAATAATACTTTATTATTGTTATTATGTTATTATCATTATTATTATTATATTTTGTATCATTATCATCCCTTACAGGCTGCCCACGGTCACGAAAGCACTGCCGAAACCCTTCTCCGAGTGTCCCCGAAGATGGAAATGGGGGACTTCAGAGGGTTCACGGCAGTACATTTGGCTGCCATGTATGGGCACGTTGGTCTCTTGACTGCACTCTTGCAGGTTAAGGAATAGAAATTTTAAAAAAATTATTTATTAAAATGAATTCTTGATTATTAATCTAATAAAGTTATTATTATTATTATATATTATCTATATTGTATATTATATACATTATATATATTGCACATATTATACATTATTATATATTATATATATATATTATTTTGTATATTATTTATGAATAAATGCAAATACTGACAATAATATGCTGGTAATAATATTATAATCACAATTATTTAATTATAACTGCTTTGGCATAAAATATTTCTTTTACTTTCTCAATATTACGTAATTGGAATAATTTATGAACCTGGATGAATTTCAAACTGCAATTTTGATAATAATGATAATGATTTTGAAGTAATTCTAGGTTACTT
This sequence comes from Hirudinaria manillensis, assembly GCA_034509925.1. Taxonomy (NCBI): domain Eukaryota; kingdom Metazoa; phylum Annelida; class Clitellata; order Hirudinida; family Hirudinidae; genus Hirudinaria; species Hirudinaria manillensis. The sequence continues at coordinate 5,750,234 of CM067536.1, forward strand.
AGAAACATTGGGGATTTTAATTTCCAAGTTTTATATGATGATGTTGATGATGTTGATGATGATGATGATGGTGTTGGTGATGATGATGATAATGATCATTGCCTTTGAATGGATGAAGGTCGGTGGTGATCCTGATGCACTGGACAAGAACAAGTTCACACCTTTGCACTGGGCATGTTACAATGGTGAGTTGTGGTTGTTGTTGTTGTTGTGGTTATACATGCTTATCTTATACACGTAATCAATGTAGATATGAAATTGTTGTGACACTTCGAAGCATCGATTGGTATTAGTTGTGAATTGGTTGGTATTAAATGTTAATTATAATGTAATCATAATCACGGCAAGTGACAGAAACAATGTCAACACCATCACCATTATCATCATCACCATCTTCATCATCTTCATCATCACCATCATCATCATCATTCCTTAAGGTCACGAGAGCTGCGTCGAGTTGTTGCTGGAAAAAGGAGCAAAGGTCAAAGGTTTCCTGGGGAACCAGTTCAGTCCACTGCACTGTTCAGTGTTAGGAATTTTTTAATCATTTATTGAAGATTAAATATTCAATTCATGTTTATTTGATTTTAATTAAATGATTTTATTATATTAATTAAGCAATTACATTACAAGCTAAAATTTATACTTACAAATCCACACTTAAATAAATAAATAAATTTATTATTATGTGAATTAGAAATAAATAAAAATGAATTATGTATTGAATAATATCGGATCGAATTACTGCAGCATCACAGGCCACGACACGTGTTCAGAACTTCTACTCGACAACAAGGAACCAAACATCATCTCAGTCAAGGATCAGTGTGGGAGGTAGGAATTATTATTAATAATAATATATTTTAACAATAATAATTATAATAATATTATATTTTAATAATAATATATTTTATACTTATACATTATTCTTATTTAATAATATTTAATAAATTACCCGACGTAATTGCCGAAGTGCAACACAAAGTGATCCTTCCCCCGCAGAACCCTCATCCACGCAAAACAATTAATAAACTAATCTCAACGAATCAACATGTGTGAATTATTATTATTATTATTATTATTATTATTATTATTATTATTAGTTATCAAAAACATTACCAAGTACAACAGAAAGTGATCCTCCCCTCCGCACAGAACCCTCATCCACGCTGCAGTCTTCGGAGGTCACACGGACATCCTTCAAGTCCTCCTGAACAAAGCGTCGGCAGTTCAACTCGTCAACGTCCGTGACTCGAGACTCAAAACCCCACTCTCCTACGCCGCCTCCTACGGCAAGACGTCTGCACTCGGTAAGCTGATAAATTCTTATTATTATTGTTATTATTATTATTATTATTATTGTTGTTGTTGTTGTCATTATTATTGTTATTACTGTTATTATTATTGTTGTTATTGTTATTATTGTTATTATTATTATTATTATTGTTATTATTGTTTGTAATTGTTAACCTAATGAATTATTTAAATTAACAAATGTGTTATGAATCTTGGTCGATTACCAAAGGAGAAAGTTATCGTCTTATAACACTTAATCAAAAGTCCATAGCAATAATATGATAATTTTCCATATACATTATAATAAATAATTATAAATGTTATAATTATAAATAAATGTTGTTATTATAAATAATTGTTGTTATTATAAATAAATGTTATAATTATAACTCAACCTCTGTAATTACAATTAATTGTTGTTATTATAAATAAATGTTATAATTATAAATAATTGTTGTTATTATAAATCAACATCCTCTGCAGAATTGTTGCTGAACTATGATGCTGACTTCAAAATTCCCGACGTTGATGGTAACACTGCACTCCACCACGCGTGCATCCATGTTAGTTCCATGTTTAAAATGTCTGCTAAGCTTTGGGTGGCATTTAATTGTTTTAAATTATTATTAAATATATTTGTTTTCTTTTTAATTTAATTAATTTAACTATATTTTATTATTATTTACATTTGGTTAGTTAGATTTTATTATTCAGATTTAATTAATTATATTTTATTGGTATTTAGATTTTATTAATTAGATTTATTACTTTTATAAAGAAAAATGAAGAAGCAGCCATGTTGTTGCTGGAAGTGATTACTGACAGGGAACTCATAGATCAGCAGAACAAAGAATCAAAAACGTAAATATTTATTATTTTCCTTATAATATTTTACTTATTACTATTATTAATATATTTTAACGTATCAATATTAAATTTAAAATTGTTTTTTTTGTTTAAAAGTAAAAAATTACAATTTCATTTAATTATTATTATTATCATTATTATTATTATTATTATTATTATTATTATTATTATTATTATTATTATTATTATTATTATTATTATTATTATTATTATTATGCATTAGCAACAACAATAACAACAACAATTCTAAACGACAAATGCACAGGTGCCTCCACTACGCAGCCCAGCATGGAATGGTGGCAGTCGTTCAACAACTGATCACAAAAGGAGCAAACATTTACTTGGCAGACAATGAAGGTTGGTTGAATATCAGCTAACGAATTATTAATTATTTATGACTGCTTGTACGGTACTTGTTAATAATAATGATGATGATAATAGTGATGGTGATGGTGGTGGTGGTGGTGATGATGATGATAATAATAATAACAGAAATAATAACAATAATAATAGTAATATTAACAACAAAAACAATAGCTATAATTATAAAACTTGGTGGATAATAATTATTTTATTTGATCTTCTAAAGTGGTTTTGCTTTTCTTTGTGAATTACTTAACACGTCATGTGGATAAAAAATATCGTCACTTGAATATTAATTATAATGCAATTATAAAATATTATTTGAAATTACATTGGAATCAAATATTTATTAATTAGCTTACAAGGTGTTAAGCACTACTAATGTAATTTTTGATTTTGTTTTAATTTCTAGCAAATGTTATGTAGGGTTTAGCCACAGGTGCATTGTATGTTATTAACTAGCGTTAATTTTATTAACAAATCAACAAGTAATCAAATTTGTTAATATTATTGATAAGTATATAATCACAAATAATTAAATATCAAAATACAAATAATTACCATTATTAGCAAGTAATATTATTAAAAAATAATATTCATAAATAATTAAGGTTAATTGATAATATTAATAAACAAATAATATTCTCAAATGCAGGAACCATTCCTGCCTTGTCCTGCATTCCTGATGCCAAAGTGGCAGAGTGCCTGTTCATTCTTCTCCATCAGATGAGTCATCGACCCGATTTCCTGACATTCTTTTCCAGGCCTCTCATTGGACAAGGTTTTTGCCTTCTTTGAAATTCTAAATTACTTTTACATACTTTTTTTGGTCTGGTTTCTAAATAAATGAATATAGTAAATAAATAAAATAAATAAAAATATTATTACAACAAATGGTTAAATAAAAAGGCAGAATAATATTGAAAATTGGTTGCGTTGATAGTTATACATGATGTCATGGTTGAATTCTGATTGGTTGCTATTTTTAGGTGCCGATTCTCCCACGCACTGCCCCTCGGAAGGGAAGCAGGAATCGGTTCAAAGTTCGGACTCGGAATTTTATTGATCATTTATCGATCATTTATTGATCATTTATTAATCATTTTTCGATCAATTGTTAATTAAAAAACGAAAAAAACAAAACCAAAGAAATAACAAAAATATTAATAATTGTTTTAAACGTTCCTGAATTTCTCAACATTTGCATTAATCTGTGATGACGTGTTGGTATTATTAGCCGTCTTGATTTCATCCGATCGTTTTGTAATCGGGACGCTCAATCGAAAAGAAATTATTAATTTTAATGTCTATTTAATATGTTAATTGCAATTACATTAACATATAATTATAATATGTTAAACATTAATTAAGCTTAAGATTGTAATTTGGCTTCAAAGTTATTTTTCATTTCTGGCGATTGTGTTTCATCTTTAAAACGTTTGCTCCTCCAAATTTTGTTGAATTTCACGAGAAACTCGATTTTTAAATCTGATCTTTTGCGACGTTTCGTTCACATTTTGCACAAAATTATGATAAATTGCAACGGATATTCGATGGGATAAAGTCAAACGTGAAGTCACTGCCTGTGGAAGCAGTTCAGCAGTTTGCGTTTGCATGATTTTTTGGCTCAACTTATGCAAGGCTTTGTTGACGATGTCTTTGCGTGATCATCAATGACTTGATTGATTAATCAATTAATTAATCGCATTAATTACATTAATTAGTTAATTAATTAATAATGCTTATTAATAATTTTCTTTTATTACTTGTAAATATTCACTAATATTTTTAAAGTTTCGTTTTATTTTGCTGCTACACTTAGCTGGTTGTTAACCTTTTTATGTTTTCTTCCTTCCTTCCTTCCTTTGCTTGTTTGTTTGTTTGTTTGTTTGTCTCCATGCATCACCTATGAATATTTGATTGAATCAATCACTGGATTTGCAGTTTTATTGTTAAACATTAACTTAACTTAACTTAATTAATAATCAATTAACCTTAAGCAATGATTGGTTAACCTTAATTAATAATTAATTAACCTTAAGCAATGATTGGTTAACCTTAAGCAATAATTAATTAACCTTAAGCAATGATTGGTTAACCTTAATTAATAATTAGTTAACCTTAATTTGATGAAGGTTATTTGTCACTCGCTTGATTTGTGTCACCTCATATGACATGCTCTCCATCATTTCGATTCCAGATTTGTTTTTCTGAATAAAAATTGTGTTGATTTAAAGTTGTTGCTAGAAATCATTAAGTAATTGCAGTGGTTGCAAGTTGTTACAAATGCACTGAAAATGTTTATTTATAACTCGGGAATGTGTTGTGTTGTTGTGGTGTTGTGTTGTTGTGTTGCATTGGAATTTGTTCAAAGTAAGTTTTTGTTTAAAATCTTCAAAAGCTGGGTCTTCATGTCTTTGGTTTGAACGTTGGATGTGTTACTGAAAGGAAAGGTTTTTGGTGAGACTTAAATGTAATTTAATCATCTGATTCGATTTAAAACAAAAAGCCTATTTTTTTTAATGAAATCGTGAAAAACAAGGATGATTTTGGTAAATTGGAGTTCGATTGAAGTGGCTCATTGATTGATCCTTTAGTTGGTCCATTGGTTGATGCGTGGGTTGATCCATTAGAACTTGAAGTTTCAGACAAGGACTTGTTATTGAGGGAGAGGCTCTAAAATTCCTGATTTGAGAACCAGTAAATCGGTGGAAGAGCGATCCGTCATCTCCAGTTAATCTGATAATTTTCGGTTATTTTAAACTATTTTTCACATTTTTCACATTGTCAACACTGCATAAATTTTGCGACAGACCGTGGATCTGATTTCAAAGAGAACCTCTTTTGTTGGCTCAGTCGAAGTTGTCATCTCAGGTGTTTGTCGGGCCGCGATATGCTAGGCGACCTTTGAAAAAGCTTAAAATTTTAAATATAACCTTTTCATTCGTCTTACATGATTTATCGTATTCATTCGAATCGCCTAAAATTCGGCCCAACCATTTTGTTTCTTTTAATGATCAGTGAAGCGGAAACACCTTAGCTGACTGACTAACTAACTATCTAACTAATGGAATAAATAATTATATTAAGTACAACTAGTGTCAATCCCATATAACGAATTGTAAAGTATACTGAAATAATAATAAAATAAAAATTTAAGTTATATTAAAAACAAATGATGAACGGAGAGGGTAGTACCCATTGGGTACCGGGCAGATCGGTAGGTTCTGATGGGAGTTTCCAGTGCCGCTTGTTGTTGTTCAGGTAGCGTGACTAAATGAGTGTATAGATAATCTCACGGCCCAATTGTTGCTGTTCCTTCATTGTTCGAGCAGCCAACGTTCTCAAAGTGTTTTCTTCTCCTGTTCTCAGACTTTCAACCATTTTCGACGCACTTCATTTCGCAAAACACGCGCGTAACGCTGGAACGACTTTCGAACGAATTCGACAATTTAATGACAATTTAGTTTGGAAAAAAAGAATATTAAAAAGAAAATAAAAAGAAAATCAATAAAAATTTGTCGGTCAGTTGTATTGATAACTTTGTATTCCGACTTACGCGTCAGTCCAAAATGCAGACGGATACCCCAAAGCAGGGTCCCACGTATTTCCCTATGGACAAGGTCGGACCAACAGGCGACGATCCAGTCTTTCTTCTCAACCGCCAAAATGCCTCCTCAACTTCGAACCTCATCAACAATTCTTCCACTTCTGTTGGTTCCCCTTATTCTGCCACGGGTGATCCAAATGCAGGTGAATGTTAATTTAACTTTTCCTTTATTTGTTTAACATTTTCCCCCAATTTTTTTTCTTCATTTTCTACAAATTTTGATTAGAAAATTACTTTTTAAGGAATTTAATTCATTTCGGGACTATAATTCCAGCCAAATTGTTCGATTAAAGTGGAAGTAAAGCAAAAACAAATACCTAGTAATATAGTAATATTACAAATACAAATGTAGTATCAATTTAAGTATTTACTTATTTATAATAAGTATTAATTATAATCCGTAATATTAAAATTATAATTAACAAATAATTGGCATAAAATTCGATTCTCAAGAAGTCAGTTAATTTCATTTTCCGATGTTTCAGATAAAAAGAAATACACTCGACTGGCTCGAATCATTTCCATCCTCCTGATAGTGATGTCCATCATCATGTTCGTCGCTGGAATTATAAACATAATTTTTACCAGCAGCAACTACACCGTTCTAAAAGCAGAAGTTGAACCCTTGGCACTGAGGAAACCAGAGATTTTCATTTGGGTTTGGGCGACACCGGGTGTTTGGGCTTCCATACCGGTAGGTGTTTCTGATGGAAAGGGTGATGTGATGTGTGTTGTTGTGGTGCTGTGATGTGTGATAATGTTTGGTGGTGGTGATATGCTTAGTGATGTGCCTTGATAGTGTTATGTATTTTTTTTTATTAAATCGCATCGTTTCCAGGAGAGATTTTCAAACCTTTAGATAAGCTTGGCAGATCACTTGTAAATAATTTTCAATCCTCATTACACTTTTAGAAACTTTATATTTTAATTTATTTAAAAGTCTTAGAATTTACGAACAAATTTTTTGAATTGACGCAGATTATATCCTTCCATGAATTTGTGATTAATTCATGAAGCATCGGACACTTCTTCATTGCTTTGCCAACATTTTCCAGTTCATCAAATATTCATTGTTTTCTTTCATCCAGCCATTTGTGGCGGGAATTGCTCTGTTATTGAGCAAACGAACTCCAAAGAAACTCTCGACGAACGATTACAATCCTGGACTCCCTGTTGAACTTCAGAACTCTCAGCAGAATTACTCGAATGCAGTAATAACTTATTAATAAATTATTATTATTAATTATTCTGATAATATATTACCGATTTATTATTGAATTATAAAGATATTTAATTGTTTAGTTTATTTGACATAAAATTAACTCAAAAATCAAGGAATAAAAATTATGCATTAGAAATGTTATTTCCCTTCATAAAATAAGCATTATAATGATCACAAATAAATAATTATTACAATAAACTATTATATTATAATTATTAATAATTAATAATTTATATTAATAAACTGAGAATTATTTCAGCCAGATGCCTACAGAATATTTGCCGTCTTCTCCATCACTTTCAGTCTCCCGGTGGCTCTTCTCTTGGCCATCTTGGATGTTGTTGTTGTCAGTAGAATATTTGCTCCTGTTTAATACTTATTTGTTCTTAATTATCAATTATAACTTTATGGTTGTTGTTTTTTATAAATATTTTTAAAATATTTTTTTTTAAAGATTAAATGTTGACATATGTTCTATTAAAGTGAATGAATGTAAATTTTCCTGTACATGTTTAATCTTCAGTCGATCACCTTATCTCCTCCGATTTATCAAAAAGTCGCCCTGGGAATCATAGTGGCTCTGATGGCAATCATAGACTTCGTGCTTCTCCTGGTGGCTTGGTACGGTGTCAAGGATGCGTCGGACAACGAATACCAGTACATTGGCAGCACCTACACCATCTACGAAACATACGAACCATTGCTTGGCAAGGAACCCCCTGTTATCAATACCATAGCAACAACAACTCCCATAATGGCTACTCAACAATGCTGTCCGAAAGACAACTCATCCCCCATTGTTATCATAAACCAACCTCCTGTGGCACAACCAGTCGCCCCACCAATCAACGTCTTGATCGAGGAGCGCGAGCCTCGCAGGAGACCACGTCCTAGGCCTCTACCTACGGTTTGATAACAATTTAAAAAATCCTTTTACATATTAGTTAATAGTCTTAAAAATATTCAATAACTAGCATTACAGACTTTTTCGAAGCAAACGCTAAATTGTTTACTAGAAATTGTTCATAGAAATGTTATTATAGCCAATATTACCATCCAAGACCTATACGTTAAAATATATTTTACCTATAATATCTTTCATCTATTTAGACGCAATAAACTGTTAATAAACAAAAAAACTCAGATAAAGTATTGTATGCAATAAAATTAATATTCCACAACAACTTCTTAAACAGCCCGTGCCAGTTCCAGTTCCGGTCCCAGTCCCTGTGCCTGCACTACCTCTACCTCGACCTTCAGTCCCCTTATTCAACCAACAGCGTTACTATCCCAACCAAATGTACGGACCCCCACCTTCGGGCATCATGGGCCGACCAAACGCCTACCGTGGAATGTTCCTACCCTCTTCCGGATCGGGAATTTCTCCCTACGGCCAGTTCGGACAGTTCGGGCAGTATGGCAGGTTCGGACGCCCCTAAGCGGGCGTGTTGGTAACATGGAGAGACCTCGTGAGGAGAATTCCTTTGGTTCATGAAATGAACGTCTTTTTTGAATTTCGTTTTATCTCTGAGAGAAGTAACTCGAATTTATTACCATGAAAATTCATGTTAAAATTATTAATCACTAAAATAATTATTTCTTCAACTTTCGACCACCAAGTGAAAGAATTCGTTCTTGACTCGTATCATTTTGTTTGTGGCTTTTGATGGAATGGATCCCTTGTTCTGCGATGTAATTCAACAGGTTTCACTACAATTCCTCATCTCTTTAATGATGCTTTAAAAATTTATTGATTTTCTTCCAATTAGTTTGTATTTATTGTTTTTGGTTTATTTTAACAGTCCGTTGTTCTTAAACAGTAGTTGGTAAAATATATTTTAACATATCGTTCTTGGGTGGTAATAGCGGCTGTAATACTATTTCTACGATTTTCTTGCTTTTGGCTTTAATGCTTTAGAAAATATAATATTTCTGGTATTACAGATAAATAAATTTGAAAATATTAATACATAAAATAAATTTAAATTCATAACGGTTAAGCGACTGGGTAGCTTTTTAAATAACTACATTATTACATTATTACTTATTATGTATAATTAACTTAACTTATTATAATTAACTTATAATTCCGATTCTATTTGTCATTGCTTTTACAGTTGCTATTTTATCACCGAAATTGCACATTTTAATTCAACTTTAGTACATGTTTGTCGCTTTAATATAACAAATGTTAAATAATACTTTAAAATGGAAGGTTTTAATAAAAAAAAACATTTGTTGAATTATTCGATTAAATGATGACTTAAACCGTCAAAAATTCTGTTTGCTTAAATATGACCCATTGGATTTTTTACGTTAATAATAAAAGTTTTGTTGTCATTTAATATTATTAATCGGTAAATATTCATTATTACCAATAATATTGGAATTAATTTTAAATATCCGGTCCGTTGAACAACGTTTTGAATTTAGGCAAACTTAAACTTAAACTGGCCTTGGAACATTCGTTGAGAATATATTTGATTATTATAAGTAATTATAAAAATTGCATTACAATAATTATAAATGTTGCTAGAGAATGTATCTTTTTGTCTTTATTTTCATTTTCATTATCTCGGATTTAAGACACAACTGCCATTTGTTTCCAAAATTAATTGGTGTCTTTGAGAAACGATGATTCCTTTGACAAAATTTTTTTGATCAGGCAAATTTGATTAAATTAATTAACTATTATTAAATATATTCCTTTAAAATCTCCAGTAATAAGTTTACAAAAGTGAGTTACGAATTACAAACCTTTCAATGGATTTAACACATCATGATTATCATCATCATTTATCGGCAAAATCTGATAACGGCTTTCATTTTAATGCAAGAAAATATTTTGTATAAAGATAGAAGATAATCATGAAACCTAATTCCTCTTTGATCACAAATTTAGGACTGGTTAAATTTTTAAAGATTATATTTAATGTTTTATAATAAATCACATTACAATAAATCGTAAATAAGTAAATTATTGTTTATAAGAGTAAATTGAGAGTCATTGAGAAATAATCAGCAGAAGATAACAATCAAAGGCACTATGTATTAAACATAGATTGTAATTATTGAGTCAATTAATTATTTAAAAATAATTAATTAAATAATTTAATTGGATTAAAGTGTGAAGTTTCAATATGGAAATATTGAATATCCGCGGTTAATCCTGACACCATACCCCCTCCTAAAGGGTCGGAACCTCGGCCCACGGGGTCCGGGTCTACGGGGCGGTGGAGGGGGCCTTGGAAGTGGTGGTGGTTGTGGTGGAATTGGGTAGTAAGGGGTGTCGTATGGATCGTAGTATCCGGGATTCATGTAAGGTGAATACGGAGACATCATCGCTTGTTGCTGGATAAAGAAAGAAAATCGATCAATCAATCGTTCAATCAAATCAATCAATCAAATCGATCATTTATCAACTATTTATGTGGCGCCACTTTGTATGAAAAAGTGAAGTCGCATATGATTTAGATTTGCATAGACGATTACTTTTTTTGGATCAAATCTTTTTGTTTAATTTATTTAAATGTTAATGAATGCAAATGTGGTCGAACGGTAAATGCAGGTTCAATAAATTAATCCAAAACATTAAATCATTAACTATTCCTTACATTACGAATAACTTAAGAACTAGTCAGAAGTATAATTATAAATAATAGTACTATTAATAAATATTAAAAGATTGACATTAGTCAAAATAAAAATATTATAATCGAGTGATAAACACCTGAGGAATTGGAAGAGGATTGGAAACAGCAGTGGGTTGAGGAGCGGGTTGAGCAGCTTGGACAGGTGCTTGAATGAAGTAAACGTTTGGAACCGTTTTCGTGCTTTCCTCAGTTTTGTTGTTTTTCTCTGGTGCACTGGTTGTGGGGACTGGTGCACTGCTGGTCCCAGGTTGTGGGTCTGTTTGAGTAGGAGTTTCAGAGCTCTTTGCAGTTTCTTTGCCGTTCTCTTTTGGAGTCTTTTTCTTCAGTTTCTCTTCGTCTTCTTTTTCCTTTGTCTCTTTCGATCTCTTCCTCTTGCTTCGAATCTGAAACCAGGCTGACAACAAGAGGATGAACAGAGCCAGTTCACAAATGATGAGCAATAGATCCAGCAGTGCATACAAGACTTTAAGATGATTCGGTAGCTCTGTGATAACGGTTATTGCTTTACCTTCGTAATATCCTGCGCAATATCCAAGCTATAGGGAAACAAATTAAATTTATTCTGTATGTAAAATAGTGATTTGTAACTTAATTTAAAACATTTATTCTGTTAAATTAAAAATAATCGTTAAATTATATTAAATTAATTGAAATTAAAAGAAATTAAATTATATTATAACTTACGACTCCTGCAGCCCCAGCAATTGCGAGACTGATGATTGCCACAAATGGAGCCGTGAAGAGAAAGACACTCGTCTGAATTTAAATTACTTATCATGAATTAAATTTAATAAAAACATATTAAGTTGAAAAATATTTAATTAAAATGAATTTCAAACAAAGTTTTCCGGCGATTTAAGAACGTAAGTACTACTTTGGGGGTGGTACATTTTGATTTGGATATAAAGATAATTTCGGCATATTGTATATAATGCCCTTTTTTTTAGATAATCCTTTAAATTAGAGACTGTGCACATGTAGCATTCACTAATAAACACTTTTATATTAATAAGCATTTTTTAATTAATTCTAATTTAAATAAATAAAATTTCGTTTAATCATTCATTTGCCATACCTGACGACTCCAAGCATTCGTGGTCGTTTTGGCAATAGGAGCGATGACGAAGGACTGTAGAAATATTCTCAAAGTCAACTTCTGTTTCAAAAAGCATTGAACGGATATTGAACATTTCAACTGGACTCACAAGAACAGAAAATATTCCCACAGAAGCCCATAAACCTAGTAGTTCCGTTTGAATGCTTCCAATATTCAGATTCGTACAGTTGTACAGTTCCCTCTTTCCAGGGAACGTTGGATTTGGAAAAGTGAAGAGAACAACGTTTAGAATTCCAATTGCAACGGCTACGATGCTGAAGAAGATGATGTAGGATAATTTGGAGTCTCTCGAAGATAATTCCTTTTTCTTGAATTTGGCTGAATTTGATAATTATTAATTGTTAATCGTAATAATTATAGTAGTGATAATAGTTAATTCGATGACTTATATTCATTTTGCTGCTTATTATTAACATATTAATCATTATCAAGATAATTATTATAATTATAATCAATAATTATGATAATAATCTGTCGTTAAATACTCGACGTTTGTGAGAATTATTTCGATGTAAACAGGATTCGTCAGTCGATGGAATTGATCGAAATAGAAGCAATTGAATCGTAAATGAATTTATAAAAAGAAAATTTAATAAATCGAAATAATAATAATAATAAATAATTAATTATTTCACTTGGCTCATAATCTTGATCCTCTTTTGATGACATTTCCATCCAATTTACGATCAACTTTCATGAAATATTTAATTAAAATTCGATAAAAATCGGCGAAAACATCGAAAAGACATCGTGATTTCTCAGAGCTGTAAACTCTGTCTGAACAGCTCTACAATAATGGCCCTCAAATCTTCTGCCTTTCCATTGTGGCAACTTCACGCTGGTTGCGATAAAATAATAATAATAATAATAATTAAAAATAATAATTTAAAAAATAAATAAATAATAATAATAATAATAGTAATAACAACAATAAAGTTATTTTGTAGCCTTAAAACTTATTCTTTTGAACTAAAAGCTATTTTGCGTGGCCAAATAGGCGGAGCTCCTGCGTTAAAAAGCAATATTCGTATTCATGGGACACCACAAGCTTATATGGCTCCATATAAATGGTAAATAAGCTTATCTAAGGCAGCGCTATATAAATGGTATGGGCGCTCCCAATGCCCGCGTTTAAGGCTTTATATGAATATATGAATTCATTTGAAATCTGTTTTCCTTTACTGAGTTTATCGTTCATAATAAATCAATTTGATCAATAATTATTAATTATTAATCAATCATGGGTAATAATTACAACTTGGTCGTGACCACGTTTAATCCTTTCTTATATTTCGATTGCTTCTCAAGAACGTCCGCTTAGGATTCAATGCTTTTCTCATCTTATTTATTTATTATTATTATTATTATTATTATTATTATTATTATTATTATTATTGCTATTGCATTTGCTATTACATCTTATGCAATACTAAAAGTACTATGATTATATTATATTATGATGATAGTGGTTGATAGGAAATTTATGCTTCACAATTTATAATTTAAACCAATTGTATTTATTCAGAACGTTTTTATTATTGAAGTTGCAGGTTTTTAACCATTGTAATGTTTGCTGGTAATTCACATTTTGTCAATAAATAAAACTTTTAATACTTGAAATTACATTTTTCGACATAACCAATAATGATAATAATAATGTTATTAATTTCATAATTATTACTGATATTTAATATTTTTATTAGTTGGCGCTACAGATAGCCCTGTAATTACTTAAATATTAATGAACCAAACAATGCTTTAAGATGTTGTTTTAAGTTTTATTTACTCTAACAATTGTGATTATAAAAAGTCAAGTAGAATTTTAATGAGCAGTGAACTATTGTGAGCTATTATAAGTCATTTTGTTATTAATGAGGTCATCCTGTCCTCGATTTTCGTCCAATTGGAAAAATGTTGAAATAACTGCTTTTAAAAAATAAATAAAAATAACCCGCTGATAAATAAACAATCACGAACTAATTAATTGTTACGAAATATCACAACATCATATTAAAGTTAAACAGACCCGTTTTTTTTAAAGGTAATCAAATTTCGTCCACAAACTTAAATGGAACGATAAAAAATATTGCAACATTTTGATTATAAATATAATTTTATTTAAAAATCTAATTTTAATTCGAAATTTATCAATATAATTTTATTCATAAATCTATTTTCAATCACGAATTTAGCTTTAATTATAAATCTAATTCAAGACCCTCAACAAGTAAGTTCAGGCTGAAACTTCAATGGCAGTTGGACACGTCACTTCAGGTCAAAGGTTTGCAGTTAAAGGGAAGGTTGTGTTGAGAATAGGAAGGCGGATCTGAAACTCTGTCAATTGTGAAAGGCTTCACGATGTTCTGAGTTGGAAAGATTTGCTGACGTGGCAGTGCCGGAGCAACCGATTTCGGGTTATTCAGTACAATTCTCTTCTCTTCCGGAGGTGTCTAAGTTATTATTATTATTATTATTGTTATTATTGTTATTATAGAAAAAATTAATGTGAATTGTTTTTAAATGTTTAATTCAGTTGTTATAATTATTACCAATTCAATCAATTTATTTTATTTTTAATTTGTTTTAATTAATTTAATCATTTCAGGCAATTAATTTAATTGATTGAATTAATTAAATTAATTGATTGACTATTAGCAGGTTTCTTTAACTTGAATAATTTTTAAAATGAAGTGGTGCAACCCTCTGGAGTTACGTTTGAAAACCAGGCGAAACAAACCGAATATTGGTTTCCGGTGACCACGGTTTTAGGTTCGAATCCGTCCGTCACTTGGATTGGTGTGAAGCCATAGAAGGGATCGTTGATGATCTTCGGTTTGCTTTCCAGGTACACAGCATCTGAGACCGTCAAAGACCAAGGGTCGGGGATTGGTTCGATGCCGTACCTGAGGTCACTGACCTCTTGTGACCTTCTGATGCACACCTTGAAGAATAAGACCATGCTCATCAGTGATTGGACCACGCTGAAGATGGCAATGAACAGGATCGGACTTGGCAGGAGGCCCGACAGAGTTACGTGACAGAAGAGAACCTAAGGTGATAAATATTGGTTAATTAATTATTTTTCTATGTTTATTTATCGCTTGTAACTACAAGTTAACCAAACAGTTTTAATAATTATTAATATTTCAAAAAAAATAATTTCGAATTATTTCGTTTAGTATTATTTTAGTTTAAACCAAGAAATGATTTAATCACATCGAATACTTTAGAATTTAATTACCGAAAATATATATTACCGAAAATATATATTAAATTTTATGTCTATATATATTTTCATTTTATTATTGCAATTTATGTTTATATAATAAATTTTATAAATAAATTTGATTCAAAAGTTAAATATAAAATCAATCAGATGAAAATATTTTTAACCAAAGATGTCACTATGGCCACTATGATGGACGTCATAAAAGCCGTCATGGCAGAGAAGAACAGGAAGAACAATGCCTTGAATTTAAATTTAAGTTTATTTTATGAATATTAATTACGTTATGAATGTCAATTTTATGATCATTAATAATAATTAATTAATATTAATTTTAGTTTAAGAATAATATTATATATTAAATATATTTTATGAATGATTATTTGTAATTAAAAGTTACTTATTTATAATGCTAAGGACGCTTTATAAATAAACTTAATAACAAGAATAATATCATAATAAGGTAATCTTGTATATTATAACTATGTTCCTATTGTTATATTCAAGATTTAGTATTCACATCAATGAAATAACAAAAATAAAATTATTTCTAACAACGTCATCAAGTAATGGACCGAGTCAGGTAATTTAAATAAATAAATGAATAAATAGATAAATAAATAAATGAATAAATAAATAAATAAATAAATAAATAAATAAATAAATAAATAAATAAATAAATAAATAAATAAATAAATAAATAAATAAATAAATAAATAAATAATTAATTAATTAATTAAGTAATTAACGTCGTAATTACTTACAAATCTTGACATCACCCTCTGTATGGCGTATGGGACTAGACCTGTAAGCGAAGCCTGCAAAGGACATACAAATGATCTTTATATGTTTATGTTTTAAAATAATTTAAAAAAAAACATTTCAATTATATGATCTAACTTCAACTCAATTTATTTAGTAATTACCTTATAAAGTGAACAATTTCAATCGATAATTTAACCAAAAATTAATATTATAACTATATATACAAAATATTTTTAAAGTCAGCGATATTACTATCCCATTTTTATAAAATATTAAAAATACATAAACAGAATTGTTTTAAAATCGTTTGAAATTATTCGAAAATAATGAAAAATAAATACAGGAATCGTCAGGAAGCCACAGAGCCAAGCAAATGTACTGAAGTTTTGGTCATAACAGAAAGGTTGGGTTTCACCAATGTTACCCTGGTATTGGAATCTGTCGTGGAAAAAATTAAATTCTTTCAATTAATAAATTATTCTTAACAATTCATTATTAAACACTTCGTTATTGTTATTAATTAAATAAATAAATAATAGTAATATTGTAATTAACAACTTTATGGTTTTCTAGCACTATTATTATAATTATTATTATGATGATTATTATTAATTAACACATTATAATTTATGACGTACATCGTGATAGTTATTATTTAATAATTTAATAATTTTAATTTAATTAATAATTTTTATTTAATAATAAATAAAAAACATTGACTAGTACAATATTCAATAATATACACAATAGTATCAGCATTGAGTTACAGGATAAGAGATAAATAGACGAATGAGTAATCACTTTTATTTATTGGGATTATTATTTTTGGGAATTATTTATTAGATTCAATTTAAAACTAATTTTTTAGAATTATTTAATTCTAAACAAATTGTTTAAAATTGCATAAAAAATGCTCAGAACTAACGAAATAGTCCTGATCTCGGGATTCATTTTCATCAAATTGTTCAGGTTGATGCCAGTTAGAACAATCGTTGTGATTGCTGATAGGATTAGGATCAGTGCTGACAGGCAGTACCAGAAACCTTGAATATTATTATTATATTAATTATTAATAATAATTATCTTAATTTGATAATAATAACAAAATGGTGCTTAATAATCACATTTATTATTAACAGATTGATTTAAATTAAACAATTCAGGTAAATATATAGTTTTGTATTTTTTGTAAGAGTTTGTAAGCAATTTGCAAGCAAGTTGTAATCAATTTCGTAATTATTATCATTAAATAATAATAATAATAATAATATCAAATTAAATTAATTATTTTTAAAATTGTTTTTGAATTTGGTAAAAATATCTCTACTTACCGTGTATTTGAGACATTGTGAGGTACTTTTTAACCCACCAACTTGTTTCCAAAGTTACTTTAAAGTTATTCACAAGTTACTCAGAGATTACAAACAGTCATGAAAAACAATAAATTAAAAAATGAATAAATAGTGATAAAATGGAGAAAATATAATTGTTAATAATCGAAAATATTCTCTCGAAATCGTTCTACGAAAGCAAAGTTGAGGCTTGAATGCTTTGCAAAGTAAAAGGCGGTGTCAAGCGTCTTGGACAGCTTTGAATAGGACAGTACGATCAAACCTTTTATTCATTCATTCACTCACTCACTCGTTTATTCATTCATTCACTCACTCATTCGTTTATTCACTCATTCATCATTCATTGGCTCATTCATTAATGCATATTGTGTTATTCATTGGTTCATAAAACCAATCAATATTTATATAAAATAAATCTTAAATTTAATTTGAAGGTCTAAAACATTTATTATTAACATAATATTAACATAATTTATTAATGAATGATGAATATTAATTAGCTTATTGAACTTCACGCTCTGATAATTCGAGTAATCAAGTTCTGTCAGATTAAGCTAAGAAATATTTTTTATCCATTTGTACGCCAGCAATTTAAATTAATATTTAAACTATTTAATTATTTCTGAAATAATTTTAATATAATTTATTTTCAAATAAATACCTTTTTATTTAAACTTACATTATAATTAAGTCATGAGTTAATGCTATTGAACATATTGAACATATTCAAGGCTTACCAAAGACCCGAAGTCAGTAGAGCGTTAACAAAGTTACATTATTATTTGCTTAATTTTATATAAATATTGACATATTTTGCACGCCTGTTTTGAAGTAATTCATTATGTTTATTAGTTAATATTATAAGAATATTATACAATTAATATTATAAGTAGAATTCGGATCGAAGTCATGGTTTTAAAACCACCAATAAACATACGAAATTTAGAAATGATTTCGATTTGGAATGCCTTGATTTGGAGTTATTTTATTAAATATTATTAAATAATTCTATTTCAAAACCTTTTCATTTTAGCTTCATTAAAATTGCAAATATTAAATTTAGGAGAAAATGGATTTAAAATATCAAAATGTGGACGACGTTTACATCAATATGTTTTAAAAAAATGAATAAATAAAAAAATTAAAAATGTTATTATTCTATTTATTAAATTTAAAGGATAATTTATCATATATAAGTGATGATATTTCAGAGAATTATTTAAATGTTAATTCGCTTTGTTTCAGTCATAAATCATAAGACGCCAGTTTTACTTGAGTGATTTCAGGAGGATTGCAAAGATTTTCAATTGTTTCACCCAAAAGGCGTGACTTGGCATCGTGACCAAAGGAATTGATTAAAAGTAAATTATTTCTTATTAACCAAGAATTATCACATCATCACAATCAACTTTCTAAAGAGAAGAATTCGAGAAGTTAGAAATAGTTTCCCAAATTAACAAGAAATTCGTCTAAAATCTTAAATATTAATTAATGGCATTTTTACATGGCATTCTCACGTCATGACAGACGTGACACAATTCTGTCCAGAGACAATGAAAGATAGCCTTGACATTTGAAGCATTTTTCCTAAATTTTGTTTTTTTTTGTGATTTGCATTTCATGTTTAAGCATTAGAAAAGTCCTTTTAAAAGTCCCGGCAAATCAAATATAAAGAAATAATATATAAAATAAAAATATATTATTGACGTTACGGGGTATTTGGAAGTAGGCTGTCACACTTTGTGAGTGTCTAACTTCTGGAATGTGGATTGATGTTCTTAATGAAGTTTTTTTTTACCTCCCAAAAGAATTGTTATTCAGTTATTATCTCATTAATCTTAAAAAATTGAAAAAAAAAACGCCCTCATCAAGTAATATTTCTATTGACAATTAATTGGATCAAATGTAAATTTTCCATTTGTTGCAGTTTCGTATTTCAAGAATACTTTTCCCATAGCCTTATCATTTTCTTTACGAATTTATTCCAAGTTGACAATAATTTATTATTACGCTTTAAGCGTTTTCATGTTTATTTTCCAGCTTTACATTTTTCAAAATGATTGATTTTCAATTTATTTTATTTTCCAAAAACTTTATTGTTGAATTAGTTTAAAATCCACGTCGTAACATTAGTACGACGTCTGAATATTAATTCTATAGCTGTAAGGATTTAAAATAAAAACTACTCGAAGCCAATAAAACAATTGTTTCCAAAATCAAGTCCTTGCAATCTCAAGACCTGCATTGATCCTGAACTATAAGTGAAATGAGCTCAGATTATGGACGAATTAGAACTATAAAAGATTATCATAAATAATAACATCTATAAAAATGAAAAAATAGCAAATAATTGCATCCAATTGAATGTTTTTCCAAAAGAAAGATAAAAGAGTATTTGTTTGGCTTTTCACTTCTTTCCGCATTTTCTATTTACTGAGTGAAGACCTGCCTGGCAACGTTGGAGAACGGTTGGACAGCCGCACCACCCCAAACGAATTTGTTGTCGACCGGTACCATGGCTACGGGCTGGCCATTGTAGGGTACGAATCCAGCCAAGTTGTAGCTTGTCCGATAGGTGTACGGACCCTGACAATTGAGGTCCATTGTAGATTTAATGACGTGGATTCAATTAAAAAAAATTATTGCCGGTTGCAGATAAACATATTTGTAAGATGTCTTTGTAATTTGATAATAATTTAAAGCCAGATCGGAAGTGCATTACAACCAATCACTAACATTGGTAGGGGCAACCGTTATTGCCGGCATGGGTTGAGTGGTGACAGGAGTCGGTTGGGTTGCCACGGGCCTCACTTCAACAGGTTGGCAGCAGTTTCCACAGTTACAACAGTTTGGCCCGCAGCACCCTCCATTTGGATCACAACATCCTTGATTTGGCCCGCAGCATCCTTGATTTGGATCACAACATCCTTGATTTGGCCCGCAGCATCCATTTGGGGCCCCGTTTGGTCCACTGGTCATTGGATCGCAGCACTTGGTCTGACACGGATGACAAACGCAGCAGGGTTGACCACAGCACATAGTTTGACATCCGTGACAAGCACAGCAATCTTGTGATGGAGCAGCTGTCTGCTAATACAAATGAATAAATAAATATATTAATAAATAAATAAATAAATATATATACTATTTAATCACTTAAATGATAATCGCTCGTCAGGAAATCTAAAGATTATTCACGTCCGGTTAAATTAATTTCGTTAAGAAAATACTGTTATACTTGTTTTAGAGATAATAACAAATAATATTCAAGAAATAATTACAAATTTCTAAGACAAAGCAAAGGAACATTTTTTTAGACATTCAAATAAAATTAAAAATAACAAATTTCAACCAACCTGAGAAGGTGCGGTCGTTCCACCTGCCCCATATTGTGGGGGTGGTGGACATCCACCGCAACACATGCAGTCCTGTCTTGGATAGTCTTCGTACGTATCACATCTAGGTTCGCGACATGGTTATAATCAAAACATGTGCTAAAATTATTTATTAATTATTTAATGCATAACTTATTAATAAACTTAGTAAATTCTTTAGTACACGTATTAATAAGTAAGTAAGTAAGTAAGTAAGTATTATATCATATTGCGTCAATATATTGAGGTCATAGAAGTCTCTAACTCTCCACAGCAGCAGGGAGCGCACCCTGGACAGCATCTGTTGACCCTCATCGGGGATGGTTTGGTCGGGATGGTGGTGGTGGTTGCACTGGCGCCCGAGCACGGCTGGCATTGCCCCCCGACTGAAGTTTTGTAGGCCTCACCCAAATCAACCACCATTGGGTACTGGGCTTGACAGCTCGTAGGGGCCATCATAATTTGTCCGGCTAGAAATGTCGACCAGAAGGGACGAATTCATAAACAATGTAAATTAGCCATATTATTAATCTAACTTTAAATATAACCATTAATGCTTTAAATTGTATGAAATATAAACTATTTATTAAAGTAAAGGGAAAAAAAGCTTTAAAAAAATCCAGGAACTATCCTCACAAGCAGGCTGGGATGTGATCGGACTCATGTAGGCCACCTTGTAACCCCCTCCGCAAGTCGGGTCGGCATGGACGAGAGTGGTTCTCTGAGGATTCACTTGAACTGCTCCACCCGTGTTGATGACGGCCGAAGTCGGTCTTCCAAGTTGGTAGCCGTAATGGGCCATTTTTAATTCCCCGAGTGGCTTTGCAAGACCGAGATGTGGAGATTAGAATTATCGCCGATAATCGAAAATCAGATCGGAAAAGACAATTTCTAAGCGAATTCAGAATCGAAAAATCGAAATGGATCTCATGGTATCTCTCCCTCTTGACTTATCGAACGCGGTTGAATTGTTGAGGGCTGAGAAAATCTTTAATACAATAACAACTAGGCGGTTTAAGGTTCGGCCTAGCGATTCAACTTGGGGCGTCTTTGATGGGCTTCAGTGATTTTCAATAACTCGCTCGAGTCACGTTTTAGTTGAGCTGTGGCCAAACGTTCTGAAAGAAGTGAACTGAATAATTGAAGATTCCTTCCTAGACTGAATGATTGAAATGTTTGAGTGGAATTTTGTTCATTATTTTCTTAAACTTTTTATTTGATTTCCAAGAATATAACTCTATTACGGAATAACTCAATAATCTCATCAAAACTAATACTTTTTTTAATCATAATCAGTTGCATTTTTAAAAATACAGTAAAATTAGGGTACCCGAATCTAGGGTAGAAACCGACCTAAGGGCCATTTTTCTAGGAACCGATTTTTTTTTAACTTAATTTAAGTTTAACGTAGATAAAAATAAATATTAAAGGGACAACCTGCCTGCCCCATAGGGATACTATTTTCGTGCAAAATGTGGCTGCCTTCAGGCAGAGGCAGCTTTCACTGTATTTATTTATGAAAACATTCTGTTATTGATTTCCAGGAATATTAGGGACAATTGCCCTCCATCCTGTGTATTAGTGATATCTTATTAGAAAACTCCTACGTTTTGATAATTAATTAATTTAAATAGTTTCGTTACTCACGTCATGGATGCGTGTTATGTGCTAAAAAGCTTAAAATGTAAATTTTAATGAAGGAAATAAATTTAATAATTTATTAAATCCAAAAATAAAATTACTTTTCTCGGGTTTGACATAATCTTTAAAATGTCAATTTAGGTTAACAGTATTTGCTCTTATCTATCTAATAATTTGTGAAAATAAACGAGTAACAATGTAAATATACCTTAAAATTAATTTGAGGTATTTGTTTTCAAATATGTTGTTATTTTTTAAGGGCACTAACTTCCAGACGTTAATATCTGCTTTATATATTTTCTTTAAAAAATCAAGTGGAGTCCGAGTTTTTTAAAGAAGTCCTCGAAACTATTTCGTGCGGCCCGCTGCCCCTTATCAATTTTATTTTGTGCGGCCCTCCAGATTATTTTCTGGTTTATTTGTGTGGCTCAATGGACATTTATACAAGAGTTGACATTTTTCCTGAATTTCTTCATAAAAATTCCGCTATTGTGAGCTAGCATTTTAAACAATGATTACAATGTAGACTTTGAATATTTATATGCCGTGATTTTTCAGAATTTTAGTTTATTCAGCCCGCATGGCCCTTCTTATTTTTGAATGCGGCCCTTGGTACTTGGGGAACTATGGGTTTTTAGAAAGTTCCGCTTTGTGAAATCAAATTAGGGTCACGAAAGTGATGTTTCAAAAATACTTTTAATTATTAATCGAAAAGTTTTTAGTTTTCCACGAGTTTAAAAGGTGATTCCAGGCTTCATATCATTTTTCAAATTAAGTAGTTTTTTTTTATTTCGTTTCTCGAAATAATGAACCTCTGTTAATCACATGTAAATATGATTAATGTCCCTATTTGAGTATCTAATTTATTCCGAAACCTAAATAGATTAATGTAATGATAAGAAATGTTCATAAAGAAGACCATGCTATTATAATAAAGGATGGATGCTTAGTACAGTAACTGGTCAGGTTCACTAAATCTAAGAATTAAAATAAATTCATTGATTAATGTAAGTAAATCTACGAAAAAATAGTCCAAGTTGCAGGCTGACAACGAATTCATTTGGTCATGAAGTTGAAAGCATAAGGTGTGTAGACGGCTTTGCTGTATTGGCCGAAAGGTGCCATCTGGTTCCATAGGTACTGGTTATTCCCTCCAGGATACCTCACTGCTGGAACACATCCCATTGCATTAGCAGCGGGCTGTAGCTAAAATTAATTAGTAAACTTAGTAACTTAAGATTTACATGAGCATTAGCAACATGCATTATTAGTAAAGTATTTACTGAATAATTATTAATAATTAATAAAATAAATAAATAATAAAATAATTAATAAAATGTTTACAGCAACAGCAGTTGGTGTCGTCGTCGTCGTTTTGGCCGGTTCTTCAGCTGGAACCTCTTCTACGTATTCTTCTTGCATATTCGAATATGAATTACATTCGGGGCAACAGCGATTCGGGAGACAACACGGACAGCAATTACAGTAGCATTGTGCCGCGCCGGGAGGTGGAGCTTGGACTTTTATTACGGAGACTTTACTGGCAGGATATACCTGGCGTCCACTGTCGGGATATTCCTTGGAAGGGATTCATGCACGATGTTAGTCGATTAAACAAAAAGAGGATTTATTCTCATTTTTCAAAATATTAAATCAATGAAAATCGATCAAATCAATATTATTGCAAAGAAATTCTGCTAAACAAACTCTTACTGAACTTAGATCATAACAAATATTTAAAAAAAATCAGCATCCAATTATTGGAAATTCGAGCCAAAAAGCTAATTAAAAGAATAATTCATAAATTGTAAAAATAAATCGCTTACATTTAAATCCCCGGTATTGTCAGAGTATTGTCCATAGGTAGATTGATTCCCGTAGAATGCATGCTGCATCTTGCAGTAGATGACGAAGAGCAGGATGAATGGAATTATTGCCATGACAACATCCAAGAACGTCACCACAGTCAAAGCCACGCAGGTGGGTGGAGTGTTGGTGTCCGGGAAAGTCTGGTAATTATATAATATATAAATATATTATCTATCTTTCCTATACTATTAATTAATATTATTATATTAATATTAATCACAATGAATTAAATTAAATTAAATTAAATTAATTAATATTAATATTGATATAGATATATATTAATATTATTATTATTAATACATTAATATGGATATTATAGATATAGTAATATTATTTATTTATTCACAAAAAGATGACAGAAATTAATCAACACCGGTAGTAATATTATATTATAAATAACTCAAGTAATTAAAATGTCCATTGAAAATTTATTAAAAATGAATTATTTCTAACAAACTACTTAAAAAAATGGACAAAGTCCGTTACCAGTTAAAGGCATTTTCGAAGTGTTTCCATAACAATTTCATATATAATTGTAATTAACTGTAGGATAATTTAAGAAGCGACAAAATAAATAACTTGATAACAATAATAATATTAATAATAATAATATTGAATATTAGATAAAAAACGTTATTAAATTAATAATAAGTTGATTTAAATTTATTTTTAACTTCCAACCAACCATGATGAAACTAAGCAAGGACAAGATGGCCATTAAAACAAGTACAGGGAGTGTAAATATCGAAGTCCACATGGTAGCGTTTGGCTGAATAAAATATTTTTAATAAAATAATTTTTATTAATATTATTGTTAATACTATAGTTAATAAATAATAATGCTGATGTTCATTATTGTCGAAATATAATTTTCAGAATTTTTTATATATTTTTAATAATTGTAATTTTTCATATAATAATTAAATAACAAATGACTACAAGTAATTACCAATGCTCCTCCAGTACTTTCCAGATTCATTGTCATGACACCCACAATGAAAGTCTTAAAAATTTAAAAATGAAAGAATATATATTACATTAATGGTATTTGTTATGAAATAGATAATAGGGCTTAATTATAAGTTTGATTATAATATGATAACTTAATTAAGTAAATTAATTACAATATAATACTTAATTAATTAAGTTTAATTACAATATAATTGAGTAAGTTTGAATTTAATGGAATAATTGTAAAGATATGAATATGATGTCTTAAATATATCACATCTGTTGATAATTGTTTATTATTACAACTTTACCCACAACCAATACCTCAGTTACTAATTTGAATATATTATAAACACACAGTAAACAAAATAATAATAATTTACAGTATGTATCATAATAAATAACTACATTAAAATTCAGTCAGACTTTAATTAAAGACAGCAATCATAAACAAACCGACCATAATTCCGAGTAGCCCGGCACCGCTGGTCACGTAGTTGATCCCAGGGCTCGAGGGCAGAACTCCTTTGGTGAGTTCATTATTGGCTGCGTGGGCCTCGTAACACCACGACAGCCCCGAGTCGACATTCTTTCCGCTGTGGTAAAGAACCACACCAGCGATTCCAAGACCCACCGTCAAAGAACCCAGTAGGGTGAGTACTGAACCGATGGTTCGTGTTTCGCGAATGGTTGCATCTAGGTATGAGGATCCTGGTAAATTGGTCAATAATAGGTTAAATGAGTTTAAAGATGATTTAATAAATTCACTTTAATTTAATAATTCACTAGATAATTTAATTTATTATCTTTATTTTCTAAATAATTTTAACGTAATTAGAATATTTACTATTTAGTATTTAGAATAGAAACTAAATAATTATAAAATATTTGACTTACCACTGTCATAACCACTTCTCGCGGCCTGAGTCTTCACAACTTCTTGTTTAGCAACAACAGGAGGATTCGATGCCACAGTTGCTTCTTGTTGAGGAGCAAATGAAGGGTACCTGATCTCATCGGTGGTCCGAATTATGGGACCCTGGGTTGGGGCCCTCACCAGAGCAGGGTACCAACCCTGAACCCCGTTTGGGTTCACAACAGAGACGTACGGAGCAGCTGCGATTAAAGATGGTTTAATTCGTACCTCAATAAGTGAGCAATCCTTGTTATTAAAGTAGTTGTCTGTTTATAACTATACGGGTGTAGGTTTTTTTTAATATTACGTTTGGTATTTTTGAAACGATTTTGATTGCAAATCACGATAATTTATTAAAATTATTTTTTTTTATTGCACATTTATTTTAATTTACACAGTTAATGTTAAATTTAAAATATACATTGAGTGATTAAAGGTCGAATGAAGAAATTACAACTTGATTGAACGACTACCTTGTCTGGTTACTTGGGTGATTAGATTACTTGCACTCCCAGGACATGTTGTACATCCCGTGGAAGTTCCACTGAGACATTAAAAAGAACAATTTAATATACGAATTTAAAATAAAATAATCCAATGTTATTATTATTGTTATTAATATCTTGTTGTTATTATCAATACATTTCAAGCGTTATTCGTTATTTTAGAAAATATTTTACATAAATACAAATTTTAAGTTAAATAACTTAAGGAAATATTAAACAAATGAATAAAAAGTTAATAAAATAGTTAGTAGTCAATAAAAAAAAATTAACAAAAACTGACACTCCGACAGTTACAGGTGGTTGATTTCCAGTCCTGGACACCTGAAGGACTTGAAGAGGTTGTTGATTGCCTGCCATCGGCACCTGCGTCAGCTGAACTTGTGGAGCAGGTGGAACTTGAGTTTGAACTCCGACACTTCCTTGGCTACTTTGGACAGTTTGAACGACTTGTCTCGGTAACTGTCCGTAAAAGGAAGGAAGCGGAGTGGCAGGCAAAGTTGCAGCCTGAGGAAACACGCCTGACTGGTAGATTTCGGAATAAACCGAATTCTTTGGCACGGGGTTCGAGGTCGCCTGAAGACCTGCGTTCGAAGCTGGAGGTTGCTGGGTGCTCAGGAAGTACACCTTGGCGTTCGAGTTTGGGTTGTTGGCAGCCCAATTGGAATAGACGTTGTTGTTTGCCATCGTTAGGAATTCTTTTTCATTCTCTTGTAAACGATTCCTTTTTCGTTATTGGAGTTGTTAAGTTTTTTTTTGTATTAAACAGTTAAAATCAAAGTTTAGTCGAAGTTCAATTGAAGTCAAACAACTGAAGCAACTCGATCGACGGACGAAAATCAACGAAACGAAAAGAATTTCGTTACTTTGTGACCAACTTTTACTTTGAACTTATAGCGCCAACAATGGTGGGCTATCCACAAAACCAAAGCATTTCAAAGAAGAACAGGAATAATAAAAACTCTTAACAAGAGGAAAGGCTTGCAATAATAATAATAATAATAATAATAATAATAATAATAATAATAATAATAATAATAATAATAATAATAATAATAATAATAATAATAATAATAATAATAATAATAATAATAATAATAATAATAATAATAACAATATTAATAATAATAACGATAGGTGGTATTCACAGAGATAATAATAACAATAACTATAATCACGCCTAAGTAACGCTGCATTTTATTCTCACGGAATTTCAGAAGCGTGTAATGAAATATACATCATCGTAGTTGCTCAAACTGGTGAGTATCTCGATCACGATTCACAATGTCATCATCAGTACGGAAAATGTGGAAGTCAAATGTCATGGAATTATGTCACGACGTCATGGAAATTATGGAAGTTCTTAAGGTTCCTGTTACAAGTTCAAAACAGGAACATCAGTCCACGGCATTGTACAGTGACCAGTTATTACGTAACATCTATTAATGCTTTACAAAGCAATGTCAGTTACTCCGACAGATGAAAAATAAAATAAAAATAAATTTGGTGTCTTTGTTGAGCAGTCGTTTGAAGAAATAATTTATTTCAAAGTTTTATAGCAAAACATACTGGTTAGAAAGGATCACATATAATAACAATAACTTAATATAAACACGTTTAATATCCCCATTTAAATATAAACTTAATAATTCATAATATTTAATCATTAATAATAATTACAATTGATTATCACATATAATATTCAAAAGATTTAAATCATATTAAACATCATTATTCAATAATGACAATAATTAGACCTTAATATTTAATAAATGCAACTATTGAATCGTTAGCATTGGATACTAGCAAAGGAATGAAATAGTTGATCAAATATCTTGCTTAAGACGTCAATCGCTATCTAGTAACTTGTTGATTGATTGATTGATTGATTGATTGATTGATTGATTGATTGATTGACTGACTGACTGACTGATTGATTGATTGATTGATTGATTGATTGATTGATTGATTGATTGATTGATTGATTGATTGATTGATTGATTGATTGATTGAAAATTTTGTTTAACGTTTAAACTTTCATAGGAGAATCAAACGCACGGTGTCATACCTAATGAGAGGCAGATCAGTTTCACTCGAAGAAATTTGCATGAAAATAATCAAATAATAAACAACAGAAACAATACTAATAATAATAATAACATGTAATAGTGACAGTAATATTCTGCCGTCATGCTCCACTGATTCGCATCAATCCAAGCTTGCAGACACACCGTGCACAGATTGGAAATTGCAGGCTAAATTTGGAACCAATGAATGCTTTTGCCTTGGCTTTGAAGAAAGGAACTATTATTATTGTTATTATGTTATTATTATTATCATTATTATTATTATTATTATTATTATTATTATTATTACTGTCGAATTATTCAAAGATTTTAAATAGAAGTTTGGTAAATTTAAAAATCATCATTTCACCAATCTCACTTTTAATTTATCTAGTTTAAAAAAATTATCAATAGATAAATAATATTTACCTATAATATTTACTTATAATAACAATAATAATAATAATTTACCAATAATAATCACAATAATAACTGGGCGTCATGCAGTTCAACGTTTGTGATCTAATGAATTGTCTCAGAATATCTCCGTTGTTATTTGACAATATCTTTATAATATGTGAATAATAATAATAATAATAATAATAACAACCTAATGTGAATAATAATTATATCTTTTCATAATAATATCAAAATATAAAAATAATAGTACAGTATAATTTTATAATAATAATTAATTATGCAAATAACAATTCACTATCTTATTGTATTCTTTCACGAAATGGAGACAGGCATATTTAAATTATAAATACTGGAAAACCATTTATTTCCAACGATGTATAATACACATAACTATGTGTCAATATTTTCATAGTTAATAACTATTTGCAGTTTAATGAAAATAATTATTTAATTTATACATTTTTGTGTATTTGGACATTTAAGAATTATTATTTATATTTATTGTTTACAATAATAATATTTAATAATATTTAACCAAAATAATATGTAAATACTTTAAAACAAACAACATTTTAAAATTTCGAGAACAGAAAAATAGCCTAAATATGTATTTATACAACATCGAGATAAGCAATTAAGGTATTTGAATATTTATTACAATCAATATTAAATTAAATTATATTATTTCGATACAATATTGATCTTAAATCAGTTATATTCGAAGATATATTAAAAATACTAAATTTTCCAATAAATCCCAAATATTGAGAAAGAATAATTGAAAACATTATCTGGCAGAGGCATCTGTTAAATGAAGCATGGACGTTATATTTGTTCATTCGATGTGGTCATGGAAGATCAATAAGCCATTGAATCGTTCACCAGTGAAGCAGGTATTAACACTGCATTCCTACCTGGTGCCATATCGTCAGTCTCTGTGAGTGACTTG
This sequence comes from Hirudinaria manillensis, assembly GCA_034509925.1. Taxonomy (NCBI): domain Eukaryota; kingdom Metazoa; phylum Annelida; class Clitellata; order Hirudinida; family Hirudinidae; genus Hirudinaria; species Hirudinaria manillensis. The sequence goes on from CM067536.1 coordinate 5,780,394, forward strand.
GATGAATTTTAAGAGAATTAATTTATTTTTATTAATCATTAATCGATATTCAGAGATTGAAATTAAACAGAAATTTTAGTATTACACATTGTAGTTATTAAATTAAGCATCTATTAAAGCAAAAATGTTTAGTTTATTGATTTGTTTAATTTGGTTTGCAGTATAAACCTTAACAATCGTTGAGGTAACTTGCATATTAAATTATAAAAGAGTTGTTATTATTTATAAAACATTGACGATATAATTAAGAAACAAACGAAGATGTTGAACAACAGCTCTGACGATCTCAACAACACGTCTCACAATGCCGACCTCTGCTGCAAAGGTCAGAGGGCAGCGAGATACTTTGACCCGAGAGGGGCTGCCCTATACATTGTGGCCGTGATGCTCGTCTACAGTATATCCATCCTTGCCCTTATCATGTCTAGGATAAAGAGGAAACATGTGAAGTTGTTGGAGGATCGAGAGATACACAAATATCTCAGAGAGTTCCAGGTGAAGTGATATCTGGTTGAGAGGTTAATGACGTTTGCCAACTTAGCTACATGTTGTTGACATTAATGTGAGCTTAGAATTGTACATCGCAATCTATTTAGAGGAATGTTCGTTCAGAGCGATGAATGTATGTCACAGTTTACAGACAGATATTTCTGTTTGTTGTTAGACAATTGAAAAACTGACGTTTTGAAGTTAAGAATAAGGCGTATTCAAAAGCACTTTTACATAAAACATCCTAAACGATGTCATTTCATAATATCGCTGTTATCACAAATAAAAAACTCAAAAGCCAGCAACACAAAACGAAAGTAAACAGAAAGCCAAATATAGCTTGATGACAATTATTATTATGTTACTTTATGTCAATTTATTAATTTAAATACAGGTGGTCAAAGAAAAATCGACAAGGGACAGCTACCACGACATGAAAAAGGCCATTATGGCACGACTAACGAACACGAAGGACCACAAGTCACCCTCATCCAGTTCATCTGTCAACAGTCAGGCATCATCCTGTGCCTCTCTGACCACTATGACCTCCTCTTGTGCTGCCATGGGCAGATCAGTCTTTCCTCTGCTCAACGTGGCCTATTCCTTTCATACCTCCAATTGGAATTGCGGATGCCCCCAGGAATCTTGCTCTCACAAGTTAGAGGATTTTATTCGTGATATTATTAGGTAAATTAATAAGTATTATTTGCACTTAGTTGTCTAATTGCTAAAATATTGTTTGGCGTGTTTCATTTCCCAACAAATTTTTTGTTTTTGAAAGTGACACTTTAAAAAAAAAATTTTCCAAGATGTGAACATATGTATCATACTTAAACAAAATTTAATTAGTCTTATTATAATATTTATTAAATGAAAACTTAAAAAACGAACGCAAGGGACATCAGTAACCTATTTAGGTTATTTTAATTAAATTAATCTTCCACCCAGAATGCGTCGAAATCCATCCTGGCATTCAGGAGAGTCGTTCTACCACGCGAGTCACGTGACCAAACAGACAATAGGAGCTGGAATTGGCACGCCTACGTTGGCCACTGTCATGGAGTGCTACGATGGAGAACGAGAGACGAGTTTTGGTTTCGACTTCGATCTGAGAAAACATTCTCTGCCTTCTGATGACGATGATTTTATGAAGACGTCGAACAAATTCAGGCGTTCCTTTGAGGAGCACTCGAAAGAAGCTACGACGTTGAAGAATACTTTTGCCTTTGACATCGGAGGAACTGCATTTGAGTCCAAGAAGTCACAACAACAGCAACAAGCACAGCATCAACACGTCGAAAAGTTGAGAAAAGAAAAGAAAGTCAAGGAAGTTAAAAGATCCTGCAAAAAGGAGACGATTATTGGTGACGAACAGAAGATCAACTGGGTCGAAGTGAGCGAATCAGAGGTGAAATACGAAAAAATTCTCACTTCAACAACTACATCGAGAAGCCTCAAATTAACAGACGACAATTCATTCCTGGAGGCTCAGAAACCACAAGAAACAACGAAAGGACTTTTCCTCAAAACTTCTTCTGTCACCAAAACTCTTCCGGCACAAGGACTGACCTGTTTTTCAGCTGAAAATCCTTTGAAGATTACAGATAGCTTTGACAGTCCTTCCATAGAAATCAGGCCACTTTCAGTTCTTGAAGACAATTTGGGTCACAAAGATACTGAGTCAAAGCTACAAGACAAGAAGAAAACTAAACTTGAAATTCGCTCAGCGGTTATAAACGAGAAAAAGCCTCTTCTGATTTTGAAACGTCAAGAAAAATGCTTGCAATCAGCTGAAGACATTTTCAACAACAACAACAACAATAACGCCAACAATGGCACGATATGTGAGCCGGTTGACTCAACTACATCATGCTCGATGGAACCACATGAAACACAAACAACTCAAGCAATTCCTGAATACATTTGCAGCTCAAATGGAAATCTCGAATGTTGTGAGAATCAAGCAGCTGCATTCAAGCAATCACAAAACACTTTTAAGACATTAACAGTTTCACCTGTCGAAGAAAATCCACCCAAAATTGTCGGAAACCGAATTGAATCATTCTTTAGTGAACGAGAAAAGAAACTGAAAGCAGCAAAACACTGCCAACCTTTCAAAAAGTCTCAGGACGAAACAGACCTGGATGGTTTCAACATGGCCAGATTCGAGAAGTTGTTCCTTTCCAAGGGCAGCATTAAATTTGCAGACGACAATGAAGAAACGAAGATTGCAGAGACCAGGGAACTGCTAGAGAAAGAAGAACTGGAATCAGAAACTGGAAAGAAGATGACTGTTGACAGTAGAGGAAGCAGAGGGAGAACGAAGGGTAATCTTTGGAGGAAAAGGTTGCTGTCTTCCAATGACTTTTCAAGTGATGATCCAAAAGATTATGAAGACTCAAGGTTTAGTTACGACGATGAAGATATATAATCAAAATAAGTTACCTAGTGTCTTGGCTAGTTTGCAACTAGTCATTTCTTTGAAATACTACTTTGTATTGTAGTTGCTTTAAGTGGAAATTTGTAGAAGTTAGATATTACGTTGTGCTTCAAGCAGAAATTGACATTTTTTTCGACTAAATTTTAAAAATTAATTAAAATAATAAAATATTTATTACGTTGCATCATTAATAATTAAATTTTGTTCAGAATAATTTACGACCAAGTTTGATTGTTTATATTTAGCTGTTGCTTTGGTAACGATGTAAACTTTTTTAAACTTTGGAGGTTGTGAACGAACGTTTTCTGCTTTCGAAACTTTTCGATAGAATCCTTGGAGCGAGATTGACTTGCTAATTTGAGGTAGTAATAAATAATTAAATAATTAAAATATTGAATGAAAATATATTAATTGATAAATATTCAAATGAAATCAGTTGACAGTATAAACATGGCGGCCGATGGGGTAGAGGAAATTAAATTAACTTTAGTTAGAGGTTGGATTACGAGTTGTTGTTGTTGCTGTTGTTGTTGTTGTCGTCGTTGCTGTTGTTGTTGATAAGTCGATTGGACTATGGAGAAATTCATTTAAAGTTGACGTATGTCATCATCACTGGTGTATTTATGGCCGACGAGAAAAGAAATTATTTTAAAAATGTAAGATTATGAGGCCAGTAGGAGGTCATAGTTATAACATCACCACGACGAATATTCATGTAAACATTCTTAGTCAGTCACTGTTCGTTTTACCGAGTTAAAACTAAATATTTGTTTTGTAAATCACATGAATTAGAATTGGATATCTGTTAAATTACAAACGTTTTAGCCAACAAGACTTATCCAATAAATTTGCATTTGTCTCAATGCGAAGTTGGGGGAACGATTTGCGTTCGACACGTTGCAGCTGAAATTGAAAATTTGACGAAAATAAAAAGATCCAACCAGCGAATTATATTTAATGGTCAGTCTGTCAAACCTGGATTCGTAAAGATCTTGCGACCATTTTGAAATTTTAATACTTGCTACTCTACGGAATTTTGGTTAAAATAAATCATATTTGCATTTTATGGTTGTAAGTATTCGTGCTGTCTATGTTATATGTTATAGATATATAATATGTTAACTAAGTAATCGATATGAATGAGTGAAAATTGCAGGAAGAGAGCTTTGCGATGACAACTGTTCTTTGTCCACTCTTGGGATAAGAGATGGTTGCCACATACACATTCTGAAGAAGGAGGTTAAACAAATTAAATGTGTTTTCAATTATAATTGGTAATTAAATGTGCCATATGTAATAGTACGATCCAGATATCTCTAGGCCCGTGTATAAAATAGAAATGTTGGAGAAGGAACTCAGGAATCAGGACAAAATCTTGAATTGTTTAATACACAGATTCGATGTCATGCAAAAGGTATAATACAATTATATAATAATATAATATAATACTATTTATTTATTTATTATGTTTTAATAAACTTATTTATTTATTACAGTAACGTCGATTGAGATATTTAAGATTACTTATGCCCTTCAATTACTGGTCAAAATATTTTTTTATTCAGGACATCATACCGTGTTTGTGCAGCTGCGAGAATATCACGGAATTGATGTGCAACATCCAAGAATGCCAGAATACTTACCTGGAATTGGAAGGAAAACTGAACGCCGTGGAGACCGAAGATGAGGATCTTCTGGAAAGGAAGCAAAAGTTGTTGTGTAGGATTCAGGTATTCAGGAGTAATATGGTTTCAATCAGTTTCTGTCAAATTTTATCAAATTGGAACACAATTAGATTCCTATTCAAGGCGTTAGCATACAATTTAGAATATTAATTAATTGAGTTAAATGTAATTAATTAATTTATTTATTGATTTAATTATTTATTGATTTAATTAATTATTTATTTATTTCAGACCAAGTTGAGATGCAACGAGAACATTTCAATAGCCGTTAATGACGTTATAGTTCGCATGTCTTTTTGATTTGAAATTCACGTCTAACTTCATCATTCATTTGGAATTCCAGGTCAACAATTCATTTGTGTTGCGTTCATAAATTACTTTTTATGGCATTGTTTTATTTTTAGTACGAATTAACACGTATGTCTCGCTTTGTTTTTGTTGATTTTATCAAACAATCCTTTTTTTTTTGATAAAAATTAATAATATTAACAATGATAATAATAATAATAAAGTATTACTAATAATAATAATAATAACAATATTAATAATTTTTAATAATGCAATTTGATTAATTTGGTTTTGACGATCCAAATAGATGGATCGATGTCTAGAAATACATATGACTAAATCATATCATGTGGTTGTTGGATGCAATTTCCACCAAAATTTCCTGCAATTTTTCTGGAAGAAAATCCGATGAATTTAATGATTAATGTTTTTTTTTTTAAATTTCAAATTAACCATTTTTTCGAGCGAGTAAAAAACCTAAAATTAATGACTGAAATGGCAGAAAAAAGACTTAAATATGTGATGTCCTTAGATAGAAAAAGCCACTAAGCGCTTTTAAAATGTTCTTTTCGAGCTCTTGTTTCTGACGAGCCAGGATTTGAAGCCGGGTTGACACGATGAGGAAAATTAAAAGATTTTTAAGCACAACCACGCTTATAAGGTTAATTTATCATTTATTTTACATACGTGACGACAGGTGTCAGCCATGCTTCCTTCCAGCACACCTGTGCGCAGCGCTAAGTTTTGAAATTTTCTTTAAATAAATCTAATTATAAATGTTTTAAAATTAAATTTATTATTTTTTAAAAAAAGTAATCCAATAATTAATAAAGAGTTACATTTAAATAACTTTGCTGATTGATAACATTTAAAATAGAAAACATTTTAAGATGAATAAACTTAAATTGATTTAAAAACTAAGAGAAATGGATCGCGAATTTCAATAACAGTTTCCTCTCATAAATTAATTAATATTAATTACAAAGTTAAAAACGGAATATTTTAAAAACGTGGCAGGTATTTTTATTATATTTTATTATTTTATTATTTATTATCGCAGAAATAAATGAAAAAAAATTCATTGTCAACAAAAAATTGAATCAATTTCATCAGAGGCCAATAAAATTTTGATTGGAAAATTCAACACGACCATGAACTTCAATTTGAATTTTCACAAAAAATACTGGAAATCAATACATTCTTAATGCGTAGTTGTTGGTTTAAAATTTATTGAGAAATTGTTAAAAATTTTAATATTTATTAAAATATTCTTCAAAATAATTTAAATATTCCTTAAAAATAGTTTCCAGCATCAGATTAATTGTCATTTTTAATTAAACACAACACAAAAAAGCAAAAAAACAAAAATAAAAACATTTTACTTTTTTGAAATTTAAATTTATAAACTTATATATTATATTTATAAATTTATATTTGGTTGCCACTTTTTCTTGATTTTGAAATTTAAATTTGTTTGCGCTCGAAAAACAAAAAAAAAAATTGTATTTTGGGTTGTTTGTGAAGGAAACAAGAATGTAAATGGGTGTTTTTCTTACAATAAATTTGTTTTTGAACCCACATTTATTATTGTATTGAATTTAGTAATATAATCAACTGATTAACTAATTAAATAGATTAACTTAATATTGAATTAGTAAAGTCAGTTTTAATCATTTATTTTGTAAGTTCTACGAAACTAAACAAACATAAAAACAAAAATAATTCAACCGCATAATTATAGTAATGGCACAGTGATAGCACATTTCATTGTAAAAGTAAAATATTTGTATAATATTATAAAATAATAACAATAAAAAGTTTAAATATTAACAATAGATAGTTTAAATATTTAAAATATTTGTAATAATACGAATAAAAAGTTTAAAAATTAAAAATTCAATATAGTAATAAAAATTAAGACTGATTTTTATCCAAAATGGGCATAATTATCAGGGGATTTGGAAATAAATGATGACCTATCAGATGGAACATGTGGATGGCAGCGGAAGAATGAATTGGTCTCGTGTCATCTTCAACCGTGGAAGGCAATGATTGATGGATTGAAATTGATGATTGATTGCTGGAAGGCAATGATTGATGGATTGAAATTGATGATTGATTGCTGGAAGGCAATGATTGATGGATTGAAATTGATGATTGATTGCTGGAAGGCAATGATTGATGGATTGAAAGGGATGATTGATTGCTGGAAGGCAATGATTGATGGATTGAAAGGGATGATTGATTGCTGGAAGGCAATGATTGATGGATTGATGGATGGATCGAGTTGCAACTCGTGAGAATAACAGCAACAGCAACAAAACAACTTCCCTCCACAAGTTGACTCATCTTCTCCTTTTTCATTCATTCATTCATTTAATCTGGCCATTTATGGCCATTTTATTCTTTAAATGGGCAGCCATAACTTATTTTTTTTTTTTTTATTTTTTTTATTTATTTATTTATTTATTTATTTCTCAACAAATTGAAGGGTCATCCAATGACCACTAACACAAATTTGAATAAGTACAGCAAATTGAGCGTAAATAAAGTGCAGAAGCAAGCTTAAATTGATAGGTATTTGTTGAAGTCAGTAGTCGAGATGCAGGATTTAAATCGGGATAAAGTTGAGGAGTTTATTATATCAAGGGGTAAGGAGTTTCCAGGGCTTGATGATCTCGGTTGGTGAAAAAGTTCTGCCTTTTGTGACTGGTGCGACACTTTCTCTTGGCGTAGACGAAGGTGAATGACCACGGGTTCTGGAAGTTAGAAATGTAGGGAACTCTGGCGAATTCTTGCCATATAGTATGGCCGTGGATTTATTTTGTAGCATAGGCATAAGTCCACAGGATGATGCGACCCGATGTTTCGAGTGGTTTTGAGTCCGAGTTGTTTAGTCTGTTGGGGTAGGGCAGAGCTCTGAGACCAGGAATCATCTTGTGAAATATTGTGCAACCTTTTCTATTTTAGTTTAAGCATGTTTGGTGTGTGGGTTTTTTTTTTTTCCAAATTAAAAAAGTTGGGGGTAAGCAGTATTCGAGAATCGGCCCGGACGAAGGACCAGTATGTGCTTTGGGTAAAAATGTTTTTGGTTCCTGGTTGCGAAAAGCATTTGGAAAGCAAATGTAACCTCCCAAAGATTGTGGACAATATTGCTGATGTGTGCCTTTGTAAGTAAGTTTGTCGTCGATGAGGACTCCGAGATCCCGGGTAGTTTCTTAATAGAGGTACTGTTTGTGATGGCAATTGTATAAATGTCCCTAGGTGGGGGAAGTCCTGGTACGAGCTGACCTGACAGAGATTTTGGAATGGATTTCTCCGGAGCAAGCTGTAGTATGCTCACCTGGCCCGTTGGCTCCATGACACCAACTTATTAATAGCAGACTGCAGGGAGGAACTTTGACGTGAGTGGTTGATGCTGAGTAACAGTTTTGATATCGTCAGCAAATAGTTTTGATTTGACGGTAGTTATAGTTAAGAGTATCGGTAACATAGCTTAATGTATATAAGGAAAAGTGTAGCGTCCAAGCACCCTCCCCTGAGGCACGCCACTAATCACGTCCATTTCATTGAAAGGTTGGCCCATTAATTTTTACTGCCTGGGTTCGGTTGGATAAGAAATGCTTCAAGTCCAATAAAGTAGATTGCCTTGAGATGCCCTAGGCCTGAAGTTTCCTAGATAGTAGCTTTAGGTGAGGACACACGAGTCGAAGGCTTTTCTGAAGTCCAAGTATATTTAATGTCTGTTCCAATGGTTCATTGATGCCGACCAATCATATGTTACATTCAATCAGGTTGGAGCACGAAGCAACTGGAATTTAAAAAGCCTTGGTGTTCAGGTGAATATGAGTGTTAGCTTGAAGGTAGTGTAAGATGTCTTTGTGTTCAATCCGTTCCATTGCCTCGACAGCAGGAGGAATGTGAAGCGATATTGGTCGGTAGTTACCAGATCAGAAGTGGCTCCTTTTTTGTGTACGGTGGTTACATTGGGCAGATCTCCAATCAAGGGGTTAATTCGTGCATATTGAAGGAGAAGTTGAAGATTATGGGAGAGTGGCACACAGAGACCAGCAGCCGCAGTTTCTGAGGAGAGTGTTATGTTGATTCCATCCGGGACCAGATGAGAGGGACGGTTTTGAGCTTGCGGAGTGTATAGGTATGTGCGATCAGGACGGTGAACATTAATTGATCAATTTTATTTGCTGGTGCGTGGTGGAGCATAGGCATGGCATATTCCATCATCGATTGTGAAAAACACTGCAAAAGTATCTATTGAAAATATTGTGCTATTTTATCTGGATAAGAGTGTAGAGTCATCTTGGGCTTTTAGCTCCTTGCACTGGGTTATGGGCTGAAAGGTTTGTTGTTGATGAAGCGGTTAAAACATGTCCTAAAAATTGCCGGGCAGTAGCCAGCCTGGTTTTCCTGGATTTCGTGGTGTGTCATCTATGGGACTTTCTATGAGTTTTTTGGAGAAAGCGTTGAAAATAAGTTTTGTCCTTTCGCTTTTTTTTGCTTTGATGCCCACTTGCGAAAGGCTTTTAAGCTTTAGTTCTTGAGCCTTTAGAATGAAACTGGGGTAGGGGGGAAGCCTTGAGTGATTTTTATAGTGGTTGCCCGAGGTTTGACACCCCCGTTCTTCGTTCGGGAGCGATGCCTAATTGCTGCCGGTTGCTAACAATAATCTGTAAACACTCATCCAACAGGCCATCACAGAGAAGCAGTATTGGAACAAAACTTCATTCCAATTTATGTTGCGAAAGGTAGCTGTCTAGATTTTCATAGGTGATTTAGTTAAGTGTCCCTGTATCTCAGGTTATGAATGTGACTGGTTGGGTTGGAAGATCTCACTTTGAAAGACAATGGGTGTTATGGTCGCTCTGGGAGATTGGTGGCATTATCCTTGATGTCTGATATGAAAACATGAATCGTTTGGAGAAGAGCAGGTCTAAGATGTTAGATTTGTCGCGGTGTGGTGACTGGGACAAAATTGGTGAAAAAGTCCCATCTCGTCAAATAGGTTTGATAAATGTATTATAGGATTTCATTGTTGGGGTGGTAGTGGTTGTGCCAGTTGACACACGGAAAGTTGAAAAATCCTCCCATTGGACGGCATACCAGTCCAGTACGTCCTGCACCAGATAGTCCAAACACTGTACACTTTTGTGGCATACTCAACGGAATTTGAATTGAACCCGGTTGGTCTGTAAATAGGTAATAACTCGGCAAGTTGAACAACATGTAAGAATTATCAACGACAAACGATTTTCAAAATAATAGCCGATTTGTAACTCCAACGGGATGCGGTAATTTGTCTAACTTTAAGGATTTTTTCTTTTACAAAGTAGAGCAACACCTCCACCCCCCGAAGAGGCCCCTGTCCGCAACGAACAGCCTGATATTCTCTTAAAACAGAAATAAGCCATCGGGTTCGTTGTTCAACCAAGTTTCAGCCAAAAACCAAAAACCTCTAGGTTGTGGATTCACAAAACAAAGATAGTTCTTCTCTCTTTTGCTGAATTAGGCTTCTGATATTATGTGAGGCCCATGATTTTGGTTCATTTCCGAAATGGCTGAGAGGGTTGGTTGGTTGTCTCGGTTGTGGATGCCATTGTTGAGCCACTCTGAGCGGTTTTCCAGTCCTTCTCTGGCATCTTTTCTTGGTAAGGCCGCGTTCAGCTTCGCTGGGGCGTCAAGTCATAGTCATGGAATACTTTTCTGACGGCAGCAATCTTGGGAAATTCTGAGAATTCTAGAAGACGAGATCAAGTCTCTTACTGCCTCAGAGTTCGAGAAGAAGTGAATACAGGAGCTTAGTATTAGTGGGATCTTTCCCAAAACGTACTGTATATTTGTGATGGCAGGGCTTTTCACAGTGAGATTCTGCTCGATGAAGTTATGTACAAGTTTGGTATCGTCGAGTGTGTGGCTGAGCTGGTAAAGCCGGAAAACAATAACATTTGTTGAGCGCCATGCTGCTCTCTCAACTCCTTTTCTTTTTCGGCGTTCAACAAGACATTCTTGATCTCTGTCAAATCCACGCTGGGGGCAAAACGAGTTACAAATGACTGTTCGAGAGTCCTCCACATCCTGGTCATTAATGTCTTTAGTCATCTCATTCAGAGCTTCAGTCAACGTTTTGGTTATTTGCGCCATCATGATCACTGAATTGTTTTGTTGAAAATGCCCCAACAATCTTATTTTCATATTGGTGTTCATTTGGCCAATTGCATTCGTCATGTGCTCCCCCAGCTGTTTTTGTCAGGAGGTTCGAATTTTCATTCGCTGTTTCATAAACCAGCGTTCAGAATCATTTCAAGGGCTAATCCGGCCGTTAGCGACCTCGCCATTTCAAACAAATTTGCCGAATTAGTGTATTTCAGTGAGTACAACAAAATTAGACTGTTAGCTGGAGGTATATTCTATTTATAACGACGTTTTGTGCGAAAATCACGGAGAAAGGTAAACCTGCCCGCACTCTATTAACGCTCACAACAGACTTATTACTTAAGCAATAACTTTTCAATTTCCCAATAAAATAAACTTTATGTTAACAGAATGATAATAAAACACTTTTCTTTTTGCAATTATCCATTATAGTTTAAAATTCATGAAATGCTAATTTAATTTAATTTTAATTAATTAACTGAGTAAATAAATAAATAAATTGTTCATTTTTTCCAAATTATTAATGTATTAATATTTTTTCCAAATATTAATGTCGCACATATAGGAAGGAATTTAAAAATAAATATTTTAAAATATATTTATAATATATAAATAGATTAAAAAATATATATATCATGTATAAATAGATTAAAACCAGTTGCGACCTGCGGAAACGATGCAAATTCTGCTTCTTTCAGAATTGAAATTTTTCAACGCAGGTTGAAATTAATCAGGATTTTTATTTTAGTTTTAAGGCCAATTTTATGCATTTTTGACGGCATCTCATTGAAATATCATCTTCCTCTTCATTAATTCAGGCTTGTACGTGAATTAATAAGTACATTGGCGTTAAGTACTCAAGCGCTCGGTACAAAATAAATTATTAGATTAGAATGAGGGCGAGGTTTGTTAAATTTATTGTGATTATTGAATTAATTATTTTTAATTTAATTTTTATTTTAACTGATAAAGATTACTTATATTATTATTAATGTATTAAATATGTTCTACGGATTAGTATCAATAATATGGTTTAATAATCGCTAATACATTTCTTAAATAACGTAAAACAAATTAACGAATAAAAAATAATTAAATTTAAAAAGATTTTATTCCGACATTCGCTTCTACGCCTTTAAGAATTGGACGCGTCCCCCGATCAATCAGATACGGCGCTGGTTTTTATTTTGCCGTAATTTTAATCCGAATTTAAAAAAAAAAATAATTTAAATTTAATTTAAATCCATTTTTAAACGTGTCCGTCCCGCCAGCAGACATGGCGGAACGTTAACGTTAATTAACGTTTTAATCGAGAAGTTGCAAGACAAATGTTCCAATTAGTTGTCCCTGGAAATGTTTTTCTGGCGACTGCAAAGAAAACGTCATCTGTTTTCAACACAGGATCACCAAAATTAAATTAAATTAAATCAAATTAATTAATTAATTATTTATTTTTATTAATATAAATATTTTTGTTGTTTTTTTTCGGATCAGCGGTTGTTAATTTCGTCGGTGGAGGACGGTGGAAGTTGCAAATGCAAACTGATTCCATTTTATGACTTATATTGGTGTTCTTCAATTTTGATTATTGAAAAATTTTCATTTTTTTTTTCTTCAAATTGTATTAATGTCGCAAAAAATATAGGAAGGAATTTAAAAATAAATATTTTAAAATAAATTTATAATATGTAAATAGATTAAAATATATATATTGTAATAACCCGGGGTCCTCAAACTAATTATAGAAGGTCAGGTTTATTGAAGGTTTTTCGGATGCCTTGGAAGATGTAAAATGCTTAATTGATTAAGTCTTGAAATCGGCTGTTTCTCTAATTCTCGCTCTACTTTCCGATACAAATCCATTTGTTAAGGTTCCTAACCAAAGAATAGCAACAATTAATTAATTCTCAAATTATATTGCCACTAAATTTAATTAATTATTAAATTAATTAATCGGCAATATAATTTTAATTATTCTTCAATTTATTGGATCTAGGGATCCAACAATATAATATATAAATAGATTAAAATATGTATATATATATAATGTATAAATAGATTAAAAGTAGTTGCGACGTGAGGAAACGATGCAAAATGTGCTTCTTCCACAAATTTAATTTTTCAACGCAGGTTGAAATTAACTTAAAGTTAAGGAATTGATAAAACCGATGAGATTCACTTTGAATTAATATGAATCATGTTTAAAATATTAATTAAAAGACTAATTTCTTGACGACCAACAGGTCTGTTGACATTTGGATTTGAAGAACCAATTGCATATGAAATCAGAGTCAATCATATCTTGGATTTCCTTACAAACAAAATATTTTAAATGTCGAGGCGGTGAATTTAATAATAATAGTTAATTAGATAGGATATTAATTAATAATAGTTTTATATTAGCCTACGAATGCAACTATGTTCGTGATGAATGATTATTATGATAATAATAATAATAATAATAATAATAATAATACCGATGTGGCTTCATGTTTGGGGTGAGTAATTATTATCGAAATTCCCATTAAAAACTGAATCTCATGAACTGTGTTAAGTTATTCTCCTTCCTCATCATCATCATCGTCGTCGTCATCATCATCATCATCATCATCGTCGTCGTCATCGTCATCATCATCATCATCATCATCATCATCTCACATTTGCATCAAGTCACGTGACTTGGGGCGGATAATCAACGCTCTGAGGTACAAAATTGAGGAGGGGTTTCGGTGGACCAACCTGTGGTTAAGTCGATGAGAAGGAAGAGGTGATGATGGTCAAGATGCCTATGGTGGTAGTGATGATGATGATGCTGGCGATGATGCTGATGATGCTGGCGATGATGCTGATGATGATGATGATAGTGACGATGGTAGTAGTAGTGATGATGATGATGATGATGATGATAACCATGAATACTGAAATGATAAACGATTGAGTAATGAACCTATTCAGCAGAAGAACATCTCCTACATCACAATTGACCCACTTAGACACATCGACGCGACCTATTTCCAGCGCAGGAGTCAAGTCACGCGACCTGGATTTGTGGGTTCACGTGACCTTCGTTCAATCGGTAAGAGTTGCTTCAAAACACGTACCAATGGAAGGTCACGGAAAATGTCACAGGTGGCAACAGAATGAAGCCAAGGAAATTGTTCTGTAATGCCGTTCGGTAATTCAATCACTTGGTAGGAACAAGAAAAGGTGTAATTGCTCAGCTATGGGGGAAAAAAGTGAGAGAATCGGGAAGGAGAGGGTAAGCAGAGAGTGAACTCGAAATTGCAGGAAAATTGGTTCAATGTCGTGCTCTTTTGGCATCGTTTCATGAAATATTTGCCTTTGCACCTGCTTTTTTTTTGCTGAGTGAGGTCAATAACGACATCATTGTCACGTGTTTGCATCGAATGATCTAATATTATAAATAATCCGAGGCCTTGAACGTGCTGTATTCTTTATTCAATCACGGATTGAAGCTTCAATCAATCAATCAAGCAATCAATCAACCAACCTGATTTCAATAAAAAATTATGAACTGTTTCCATTTCTCTTCTCCTCTGATTTGTTAATAGTCAAAAAATATTACCTGAAAAAGAATTAAATTCATAATTATGAATTTCAATTATTAACGTAAATATATCTCAAGAATTAGGAATAATTTATTTAATAAATATAATTGATCTCAAACAAACAAGACAAAATTTGTTGACGTCTCAACAATTTCAAGAAAGAAATTCTCGGAAGAAGAATGCGATTCCTGGCAGAGAATCGGAGGTGAAAGCTGGAAGAAATAAATAAATATTTCGTAAAACATAAAAAAAGACAAAAGCATTTATTCAGCATCTACTTTTAGCAAATGTTCCTGAGGCTGTAAATCGAAACCGAAACTTTCCCACTTCTGATTGCCCTTAAATTCGTCTGCCTGTCTCATCGTTCTAAATTTCGTGTAACCTCATAAAGTAACCTCTCGGATTGTGAAGGGAAGGGTGGGAGCACCTGTGACGTCACACGAAGAGCCGACCAACGAGGAGGAGGTTCAAAGAACCGCGCGTCGTTGACGCACGTGCGCCATTTGCGTCACGGACGCTTGAACCTCAACCGGTCACGCGTCACGTCAGGCTGAGCAAAGCTTTATAAAAGCCGAACCTTTCCGTGGCTTTCCTTGCGAGGAATATGTCTTCATGTCTCAACGATCTGCTTTGAGGTTAGCCATTCTTCATTTCCACGACGACGACGACGACAACGATGATGTCGATGATGACAACGTCGAGGATGACCGTGATGATGACGATGCTAGTTATTTTATTAAATTTGATTAAATCAATCGTTTCAACGCATTTCCTGAGCACTTTTCCGGGAACTTTGCACAACAAAGACTTTCCTTTCCAATAGGAGTTGATTCCATGAACGGACGGATGGATGGAAGTGTGAATGAGTCTCCGTTGATCTGATGATCCGTGAAATTAAAAGTTAATTAACTTCAAAAAGCAATTAATTCCAGTGTCAATCACGATCCTATTCTAGTCAAGATTTTTTACTCCATTTTCATGTTGTCATCTTCTACATCCTTTTAAATATATATTGTAATTCAATTTAACTTACAAATAAAAAAAAATATTTATATTTAATTTAAAATGCGCTATAAATCCGCTGTAAATTTAAAAAAATTACCTTGTAAACATTCTCAAGCATTTCCAATGTTTCTATTTCAATATCTTTAGAGAAAGATTACCAAAATCTTCAAATCTCGTCGAAAATATTTTTTTAAGGACGGTGATGATTATGATGGTGATTGCGATCGTTGGCATATTTATTATTTAATTTGATTATAATTTTTAATTTTGAATCTTTTTTAATTTTAATAATTAATTATCCATAACTCTTCCTTCGACCCGAGGCTCTAAGACCATCCTCAGGCAAGTTCCGATGTGCACCAAATGTGTTCTACATTCGCCATTGATTATAATAATGATTTTGGTGATGATGATGATGATGATGGTGGTGGTGATGATGATGATGATGGTGGTGATGGTGGTGATGATGATGATGGTGGCAGTGATGTTGTATGGAATGGCTGGGAAGAAAAGCGACGATCAAAATTAATGAGATGATGGTGAGTGCCTAATTAATATTCATGATTTCGCAATAATCGCCTAAGAGATTACACTTGAACTTCTAACTGAGCTAACTATTTAAAGGAGTACAGTTATTAATAAATGCTAATAATAATAATAATAATAATAATAATAATAATAATAATAATAATAATAACAATAATAATAATAAGAATAATAATATAATAATAATAATATAATAATAAGTAATAATAATAATAATCATAATTAATAATAATAATAATAATAATAATAATAATAATAATAATAACAATAATAATAATAATATTAGCATATTAAATAATACTAATAATAAACGTTCAATTGACTGTTAAACATTCAAATTTGACCTATAAAATTGTCTGTTTGACTAGAATTGTTAAATTATTTACATCAGTATTTTTTACTTAAATATTCGATAACAAATATATTTAAATAAAATAAATATAATTTTAACATAACATGGCAATAACATAATTATAATTATCACTTACAATAACATACAATTGACCGACATTCAATAAATAAATAAATAAATTTAATCTTTTCTTTATATTTTTATTTAATTTTAAAATATTTTTAAATAATTTTTTAAAAACACTTTTATTTTTTTTTTGAATTCCTCCAAGGACATGGGGAAGCTGTGTGTGACGTTTGCTTTTGAATGACTTTTTTTGTTGCCTGCGATTCAATGAAGCGTGGAGACTTTTTTCCTGCCACGCACGACTTGATACCACGCAAGAAATTCAGCGCCTTCATTCCCCTGTTCCGTGCCCATTCCGGACGCACAGGGGCACACGTTGGCGCGACCCTGGTATATTCCTTTTAGGTTTTGACGAAAAAGTATTTTTTTTTTAAATTTTATATTTTAAGTGCTAACTTTTAAATTTTGTTTATTAAGTTTTTTTCAAATTACGTTTTAACCAAAGGTTAAAGGCATTTTAGTGAAGGTCGAATAAAATGTGAGAAAATTGGAATAGCACTGAAAAGAACTTTATGATAATAGTAATAGTAATAATAATAATAATAATAATAATAATAATAATAATAATAATAATAATAATAATAATAATAATAATAATAATAATAATAATAATAATAATAATAATAATAATAATAATAATAATAATAATAATGATAATAATGATAATAACTACAACAACAAAGCATTAATAATTATTATATTTGAGGTTTTCGACATCAACAAGAACATAATTTCAATTATACCAATCCTTTTCTCAATTCATTCCATAACGTTGGCAAATTGTGAACCACTGTCCCACAGGGACTTGAAGCACTCCTCCATCCGTTCATCCATTCATCTCCCTATCCAATCATACGTACGTCCACCTATCCGTCCATCCGTACGTCCATCCGCCTGTCCATCCGCTCATCTCCCCGTCCAATTATATGTACGTCCACCTATCCTTCCATCTTTCTACCTATATGCTCGTTTCCGTCCATCCATCCATCCATGCAACATTAACTTGTGACTTTCCATCCACTCATCCGCTTACCAGTTGAAATGGAATGGACTCCATCAGGACCAATAGATTCATCAGGTTCACGTCAGGTGACTTCTTATCCGGCCAATGAGAGTCGTAGATTTTTTTAATTACATTCCTCATCAGGACTGCTACTCTTTTGATGTGCCACGTCCCTTACATTGGACGCCAAATAAATTGCAGTCCATGGAATGGGACTGAACATTGCGTGCGTGTTGGATCTGATTATGAGGCTAATTTATAATTACCGACTTTAATTTATTAGCGAAGAATTTTTTTTTTATTTGGAAGGAAATGAATTCTTTAATGTCTTTCAAAGCCATCGAACAAAGCCTTCTGTTCTCTAGATGAGAGCCTTAATTGTCTGGAATAGAGTAAGCTATTTCATGCTCCAAGTATTGTTACTTTCCAAATTAAAATAGTTTTTTAAGTGAAACCTCTATTTATTAGTAATTCTCCAATTCAAACCGAATAATGGAAGACCAAGAATCTTTAAATTAAATATTTTCTTTTGTTTTCAAATGGTTTTGTTTAAAATTATACAAATTATATTTGTTTAAAATTCTGTCACAAAAACATGTCACTAATGTTGGGAATCATTAATTAACCGCTTTGACAAGACATCTTTAATATATTCTTCCAATGTTCCTTTAGTCTTTTGAACTCCACTTTTAAATTACGAACCACAAAATTTAAAATTCTTTAGTTGTTTGTAATTAACTCCATAAATAAAAATAATAAATTCACTCCATCATGTCCATATTTTCTTTAAAACAATATCTTCTCTTCTCTTCTTGCTTCAACCGGAAAGCCATATTAAAAAAATGAGAAACATCTCGGTTTTAACGGATTTTCAAAATGAAACTCACAAAATGGATCCCAGAAAATGACTTGAAATTCATCATGGCTGATGGGTCACTGGCCTTTTGTAACTCCTCCCATTCCAAGATAAATTCCTCATGGACACATGTTGCAAGAACAACTGAATTATTTATTAAAACCTATTTTAAAGGTAATTCCGATTTAATATTTTATTCTGCACGTCATCTGGAGATTCATTCATCGAATCTTTCGAGTTGACGTGTTTTGAATTTGTTACGTCGTAAAATATCCTTAAATGCATTAACCATGCAATGCTGAGATAAACACGTCTTATTTATTAAAAACTAGCAGTCGCTTGCACTACGCGTCGCGACTCTAAAACATAACAATGGCAAGATGGCAGGATTTTCGAAAGAAGCGTATTTTTACATAATATAGTTGTGGCACATATATGAAACCTATATACAAACACTCCCCTGATCGAGTACTATGTTGTGTCAAAATATCAAAGCAATTGGTTAAGTACTTTCAGAGAACATTTGCATGATACAAACAAACATTGCATTTTTATTTATATAGATTAATAATGTGATAAAGATCATATTAAGAATTGTTTTGAGAAGGTATAGTTAAGCTTTTGAAATTGAAATTTACATTTTAAATTATTTTTTAATTTATTGACATTTATTGGTTATAAACTATTTTAAATGGGCTTCAAAATTTCAAAAAACTTAGAAAACACCACCGATTGCCACACTTCAAAACTGATCTCAAGGGTGAAAACTGCCAGAGCTCTTTGTCAACCACTTTTAACCAAATATAAAACAAATACAAAACAAATAAAAATGCAAATTAAATTTTAATGTGAAACGTTTCTGAAACATTTCTGAAAATAAAGAAGATTTTAAAATATCCATCCACATCTATCTTTCCATTCTGCAGTCTGTCCGTCCATTCATCCATCCACTCACCCACCCATTCTTCTCCTGGTCGTCAGGTAAAACCACAGAATATCAGGACCCAAAAAAATATGGCTATTATTGATTAGAAAATAACTAATATTAACTTTTTTCCTCACGGAAAGTTGGAATAAATCAACTGAAATAAATGAATTATGTGAATAAATAATGAGACATTACAAGTAATTATTAATAAATTACTGTATAATGAGGCTCCTGGTTGGTTGTTTTGTGATTGATTGAACCCTTTTTGACGCCACCGAGAGTCTGGTCTTGCTTGAAAAATGGTCAGCAGTTCATCAGGGAATTATTATCATCACCATGGTTTTCACCACCAGGCAGACGATCACGCGGATTACGTCTTAATGGCGCCAGAATGAGTCATCCGAGTTACATTTTGAGGCTTTAAGCGAAGTTGTGTTCAACGATTGTAATTTTTTGCTTTGAATTTCTTAACGAAATTGGAGTTTTTAAAATAAAAACTTTATTCTTAAATGTTTGTTAATAAAAAAAAAAGGACATTTATACATACATATATGTATGAATTTGCAGCTATAAAAATTTATAATTTACAGTAATTTAAACTGAATAAATTGAATACTTATACAGAAATATTATTGAGATTTGTTCCGATTTTAGTTGCAAGTATCAGGAGCACCTCGGTCATTTATGTAGCGCGATCATTTCATTTCATTTCACATTTTGCAGCGACGGAAACTGGGTTTCGAACTCCATACTTAACGATCTCAGCTTCGATTTGCGTCGCACGCCTGCGCCAAAACTTATTAATTTGCTTTGCTAATTGCTCTATAAATTGCTAATCAATTTCACTTTGCAAAAATGCGCACAAAAATATCGTGTTTCGTAAAAACGAATAATAATAATAATAATAATAATAATAATTTCCAAGTCAATGTACTTTTAAGTACTTCATTTTTATTAAATATTGTAATAATAAATAGTCAGCAATAATAACGAAATATTTCATCTTTATAAACATATTTTAAATGTTAGAAATGTATTTTCTGAAATAAAGTTGTGAACAACAACAGAAATCAGGAGAGGAGTCGTTATTAATTGCCATTAGACATATTTAATTGAACAATTTAGTTGTATTTATTTTTAACAACGACGACAATAACATCAACAACACCACCACCACCACCACCATCAACAACAACAACATCAACATCACCACCACCAACAACAACAACAGCAGCAACAACAACAATTACATTATCCTGTAATCTCTAAATTCATAAATTCATAATAATTTACTCGAACGTGTTTGCAAACATTGATCCCGAAACAAAAACCATGGCTGTAAACATGCCCTATCGGACGGCAACACGTCCCGCAATATGTGACGTCAACCTCAGATATTATGTTATTATGATATTATAATATAATTTATGTTTATAATTTATACTTTTGCCTCCTCTTGATCTTTATGGAAAACTCCATCATGCATTTGTAATTGCGCTTTCGCTTTCATGGGAAAATTTTTATGTCGATGTTTCGAAAATAAATTGTTAATTTCTAAGGTATTTTACTATTTTGAACGAAATTCATTTATAAATTATTTATTTATTTATTATTAATTTATTACATCGTAAATAAATAACAGAAAAAAACTTAACTTGCAACTGAAGCAAGAATTAAATGCAATTAATGCATTAATTGCAAACACAGCAAATAAAAATAGATTATTTAATTAATAAAAATTGATTTTCAAAATAATTCAACGTAAATTTCTAATTAAAAAAAATACCACTTAATTCAAATAATAAAAGAATTGCAGGCAACAATTGCAAGGAACAATGAAACACTGAACAGGTGAGGACTGAAAAATTTGTTCGCAAATATTTTTTCGAAGCGCTTTTCATGAAACGTGACAACAACAACAACAATGTTGTGCAACAACAATGAGTTTTAAATGCAACAACAACAACAAAAACAATGAGTTTCGATAGACAATGAAATGTAAATTTTTTACATTATTTTGCGTAGAAAATGATGTTTATTCCACCTTCAATTTCCAATTTTCCTGTCGTTTTGCAAATAATAAACACCCAACAACAACAACAACAACAACGCTGAAAAGAGATTTTCATATTTCTTAATTATTTACGAATAAATAATACAAATATTTATTAAGTATTAACTCATATATTCAGAATCTTCGAATTTAAGAGATGAAAATCTTTTAAATATAATTATATTTATCTACATATTTTATATATTACATTATAATCTTCTAAATATAATTATACTTATCTATATATTATATTATAATCTTCTAAATATATTTATATTTAATTATTAAACTTGAAAATTATTTCCATAATTTCGAAATCGAAACGTTGAAATTTGAAAGAATAAAACAAATAGGATTGAAAATATTTCTCATTTATCGCCATATTTGATTATTTCTGCAAATGGAATTCAAATGTCCTGTCGTCTGACTTTATTGGCGCCAAATATTGAAATGAATTTAAATATTTATATATTAAAATATAATTTATAATTGATATTATTAATAATTGGATTTCAAATAATTAAACAAACTATTAAAATATAATAAAAGTTAATAATAATAGTGAGTGATTTTAAGTGCATTTCATGCCGAAAGTCTAACACGTGATGCATAATTGAACGATTTGCTGAGAAAAATAAAAGAAATAATTAATTATTTAATCATTTAATAAAATTAAATTAAAATATTTCCTTTTAAAATTAGCTTTAAACTTCATTTTATGCATGGAAGAATTCGCGTCTCCATTAAGAACGTGAAATTTATCGACCATGGACTTGCGTTTGTAAGACTTCCACCTTTTCTTTCTTAATTCTTTCTGTCCATTCCTTGTTTTTTATTTGTGCATTTTATGCTATTTTTTCTAAATGTCAATTAAATCTCCTATAAATCGATGCTATGAGGCGGATCTGTTGTCGTTAATCGATGTTTACGTTCAGAATATTTTCCATTAATTTAGAGGTTCAATTTCAATAAAATCGCAAGGAAAATGAAGTTTTATGTGGCATTCAAGCGTGTATTTGGTCTCACATGACGAGGAAGCTTTGAATTTTAAGTCAGGAGATGGTCCTATCTCTCAATTAACCAGTGCACACGTTACTCGTAAACATTCCTATTATTCCATCCATCCATCCATCCATCCATCCATCCATCCATCCATCCATCCATCCATCCATCCATCCATCCATCCATCCATCCATCCATCCATCCATCCATCCATCCATCCATCCATCCATCCATCCATCCATCCATCCATCCATCCATCCATCCATCCATCCATCCATCCATCCATCCATCCATCCAATTTATACAGACCATTAAACAATGGACAGGAATTTCTGGAAGGAAGAGTTCAATTAAGGATGCAAAATGGACTCAAAAATAAAATAAAATAACCAAACTTTTTCAATATTTATGTTGTCTATTTTAGACTTTCTTTTAAATTAAATGAAATTCTTTTACAATAATTGTGATAATAATAATAATAATAATAATAATAATAATAATAATAATAATAATAAAATGAATTTAATAACTGGTAACTATTGGAAACATATGAAATCAACCAAGAGTTTAAAAACGAATTTTCAAAAAATGTTTTTAATTTCCAAAGCAAACATTTCAACCAGGTATCAAGTCAGGTGGTCTCTTTGACATTTGAAAATTACTTTCATGAAAATAATTTTAATTTTAAAGCAATTTTCAATCTTTCTGAAAAATAATTTTTGAATTTCAAGATTTTTGATTTTTTGTTAATGTTTTAAATTATTTTCAAGTTTGAAAACTTCAACCGAGACTTTTAAGTGATTTCGATGTTCGATCAATTTTCAAAAAAAAAAAAAACAACCAAAAAACAGAACAAAATAATTAAAATTAAGAATTAAAATGATGCAAAATTCATTCATTCATTTTATGAAATTTGTTGATTTAGTATAGTGAAAATATTTCGTAAATTTCGTGAAAATATTACGTAAATATTTTGCAAATATCGTGTAAATATTTTAGAAATAATTGAGATCATTAACGCTTCTAATTCCGAGGAGAGATTGATGGCAAAAGTTATGGAAACCCATCTGAAAGGTCTTATTGGGGCATTCATAAATTTATTTTTCTGTCTCACCGGATGATTATTTTGCAATTTATCCGCTCCTAAATTATTTCAGAGGCAAAATATTATTTTTAAACGACAATGTTTGCAAAAACAATGATTTCTTCCGTGGTTAATATTTTGAATTTATTTTGTTTATTTATTAATTATTTATTTATTTGTTTTAAATTATTTTTTTCCGTTTCTTGATTTGTTATCTTTTCCGCTTTTTTAAATTTAAAATTGGAGAAACAGAAATACGTGTTTGAAAAAATAATCAATTATTAATTATAATACCAATTAATTTATAAATAATTATAATATCAATAAAAATATAATTAGTGCCAACTGATATTTATATTGCGATGCTCGTAATGAGGTAATAATAAGAAAAACATTAATAACAATAACAACAAAAATAGTAACCATTTAAGTCCTCATTCCAAGCACCTCATGATCATCAAGAAACTCTCATATCATCGTATCACCTTATCATGTTTCATTATCATATGATATTTTTATGTTACGTTATCATAACATACCATACAAGGTTTTGTGTTTCACGAGCAGAGCAGCAATAATTTAGCAGTATCATTCGCTTGAAATAGAAGCCAGGTGAACGGACAAATGGACTGACGGACGGACGGATGGATGGATTGATGGAAATATGGACGGACTGACGGATGGATGAAAAGATGGACGAACGGATGAATGGAAGGATGGATGGAAGAACAGATGGATGATTGATGGGTAAAATATTGCAAGCCATTACCTGATGAAGCACAATAACTGGATAGTTTCCAAATGTTCTGTGGAGTGATTGCCAATCAATTTATGTTCCATCCATTCTCTTCCAATCAAATGCTTGTTTTTAACGAAAACAATTTTTACAAAATAAGCAAAAAATGATGAATTATTTGATAAGTAATCAAATCTATTCAAATTTAATGGAATTATTTCGTTAAATTGGCCTCAAATTGGTTAAAATGACAAGATTGATTGGACTTTGCTCAAATACGTCTGCGTTTGGCATCCTAAAAGTAACTGTTTTAAATATTATTTGAAACACCTAAAATAATATTAACATAAAATACCTAAAATAATAATAACATAAAATACCTAAAATAATAATAACATAAAATACCTAAATTAATAATAACATAAAATACCTAAAATAATAATAACATAAAATTCCTAAAATAATGATAACATTTTTTATGCAGTTATAATCAAGGATTGAAATTTTTAGAGCACCAATAATAATAATAATAATAATAAAGATGGTAATAAAAATGATAAAATAACTTTATCAATGCTAGCAGTGAGCCAAGATATAATAATAATAATAATAAAAATAATAATAATAATAATAATAATAATAATAATAATAATAATAATAATAATAATAATAATAATAATAATAATAATAATAATAATAAGCAGCAGAAAGTACGTTACTTAACTTTTGAATATGCAGACGTTAAAATTATTAGCCACATTTTAATCTTTTCTTTTTAAACATTTCGAGGCAGTAACTTGGAATTCAAAACTGTAAAAACCAGATTGGAAATGTCCATAAAAAGCCAAAAAAGGAGCTTCTTCGAAGCAAGGAATGCTGTCGGAGATGGGAATTTCAGGCACCGACTTGTCCTGCTATGCCCAGGATGAGCAGTCTCGGATCATTTGAAGTTAGAGAATGTCTCTTTTCAAATATTTTACGACCCTTCTTTCGCTGAAATTGTGTCACATTTTTAACTCTTAATGGATTCCTTCTTCCAACCTTTTCTTATTCAGGCAACGACGCACGGGACATTCTTTCACCCTGGTGCCCAGGACATTTCTGTTTTTAAGTTGCTCAGATTTCTCTCGAAGTTTGAAGAAAGGCATTACAGCGTTCGAGCAAATGCATTCTTTCTTTCATCCTTTCATTCATTCGTTCCTTCGTTTGGAAATGCAGCTGCGAAATAAGTGTCTTTACTAAAAACGATGTCCAGCCATAGCCGTGATTTTGTGGAAATCTGATTGACTCTAGTTGGGTTGAACGAGATTTCAATCGTGCCAAGGTTTTTCAATCACAAAAGAAAAGGAAGGAAGGCGTGAATAGGAAAAGAAAATGATTTATTTGACTTCCTATTACAACACGAACAGAAGAAAATGGAAGATTATTTCGCAGAAACACTTTAATGAATAGGGTGCTCGAGATGAATTTTCACCATCTGTCATCATTACGATCAGTATCATCATTGTCATCGTTTTGATCACTATCAACATTGTCATCGTTAAGATCACTATCACTTTTGCCATCATCATCGCCATCATTACCAACGTAACCATCGTCGTCGTCGTCATCTTCATCACCGATTCTAAATAAAACCATCAATCGCCAGAAATAAAAAGGCACTTTCAATAACTCTTAATAATTTTCCAAGTGATTTATGAAGATGTTTTCATAATTTTCGAATTATTTCGTTTCTAGAGCTAATAAATTAAACGTTATTAATGAGAATATTTTTTATTTCTGAGATTAATATACTGAATAATAGTTTATTACGCTTATAACATTATTCTAGTAACTATTGAAGCAATTTGTATAACCATAGTTATTATTAATTTATTTGCTTGTATAATATCATATCATAACATAATAATACGCCTGATTAATAACAGAATGACTAATATTGACCATTCAAACAATATCGTTACAATGCTATGCAATGATAATAATAATAATAATAGTATTAATAATAATAATAATAATACTAATAGTAATAATATCAATAGTTATTATTATGTATTTAAAAGGAAAGTGAAATAAAAATAATTTTAAAAATATATAATTCCCATTCCTTAAAAATCTTTGGTTCTTCCAAAATGAGACTTGGATTAAAATCCACGAAAAACATGCTTCGTTTTCGGAAAAACTTCTTAAAAATATTAAAATCCTTTTCATTTGAAAAATAAAATTTATTCGATCGACACAATCATATTTTATTTAGTTAAGTCTACAATAATATTACTTATAATAATATTATAATATTACTAATTAATATAATTTTGTTATGTTAATAAGCACATTTAGATAATTCATATTTTCTCGATAGATCGTCATAGTACTTGCGGATGTTTGTCTTCAACTTGTAAAGTCTTTGCTACTTAATCACCATGTATTATGCATTCCGTTTAAAAGAATTTTTTACTTGAAATCATGTCGTGATGATTTCAGAGCTGATGGCAGGATGGATGACATTAACCATGGCGACATGGGTGACGATAGCAATGACGTCACGACGACGACTACGACGATGACGACGATGATGATGATGATGGTAAAGCTGGTCTTGATGTGACGTTAGCGCTGGCCGGAATTCCTCATTTCCTTCCAAAGATATTTTTTGGAGAAATCCTTGAATTCTGGAAAACACGTCCGTGTTTCTGCTGCAATTCATGGCTTCTGCGTAATTAAATGGACGTTTTCTCCCTTCTAATCTCTAATCACTACCTTCGCCTTCTCTCATCATCAACGCCACACAACCACCACAACCGCCACCATCATCATCATCGTCACCATCGCCATCATCTTCATCGCTATCATCATCGCCGTCGTCGTCATCGTAAGCATCACGTGGACTATTCTTCTCCATGACAACCAGGCCATCACTTGCCTCCTCGGACCAATGGCCGTCCAGCGTTTTCATGACGTCATAAGCAGCGCCACGTGGCAAATGCATGTTTGAAATTGTTCACGAGGGGAGAGGAAACGAATTTGAATTAGAAAAAAAAAATCACGTGATCCCGTGTTTACATTTCAAGGAGGTCACGTGCATGACCCTGTGATCTCAAAATAAACCAATTGTTTTAACTACAACTATTTGCCGCTCACAAATGAAAATAATTTTCGCTACAACCATAATTTAAAAAAAAATATCATTTGACTCGTATTACATTCTTCATTAATGCTCAAATTAAATGCATATTTATTCATTATTGCTATTAACTAAACGACATACAAGCCGATGTTAAATTTTAATAAAAACCCATAAAACACAAGCGAATAGTGGCTTTAACCGTGCCTTACGATTTTGTAAGTCCTTGTCGTTTAATAGCAACAAATTACAAACAAACATTCACGAAAAGAATTAAATAAACATTTATATTTCTCCGTAAGCCGAGCCTTTCAAGACAAATAAAATAATTTTTTTTTAAATAAATAAATATTATGCAGAATTCAAAACATGAGACGGCTTGAAATGATGTGCAGAATTGAAACCTCCAATTTGCCTTGCTATCCTTAGATTTCCCAATCCATAATTTCAAGCTTTTATTCGGTGTTTTGTGGTTGGAAGTCGTTTTTATTTTTTTATCTCCTAAAACCGGTACCATTTAATTTTCAGATCAAACTCTCAGAAGATCCAAACTTTTCAAACAAAAAAGATCCTCCTATTATTTCTTGTCCTTCCACGTGTGCTACTTTTGATATCCGAAGGGCTTTAAAAATTCAAAGTGAATTTAACGACTTCGGTCGTAAAATTGTGTGCCTATTTAGAAATAATAATAAAAAAACTGTAGGTTATTCGAGCAGAAAAAAGGAGATTCATTTCTGTTCAACAGATTATTTTTTGCGGGCAATAACATCATGGAAGCGGATCCCATGCTGTTCCATGATCCTCATGATTCACTTAATGCTTCCTCCAATCTGTGGTTGATTTTCATTCTTTCATTGAGCACTTTTTTTCAATCTTCCCTAATGTCTTTCGAAAGTCTTTGGATTAAAGATCACATTTTTGTTATAGCGATGTAAACCAAGAAACAACGATTTTTGAATTCACTTTCTCTTAAATTGTTTCTGTCGTCCGAAAATCATATTCCTCGTCAATCGACATTCTAATTTGATCGGATCAAATCTTGTTTTTAAACCGTCAACCTCTTGTTTATCATAAACATCTCTGTGACGACTTTGTTTAATCCAATGTCGTTGTTGTCAATCTTTCTCCTGGAGTTAACTAGAGATCCATGAAGGAATATCTGTAATCATATTATGTAATCATAATTCGAACTTAGCTTTCAATAGAACCAACCATTTGCTATGCTCTTCTCTGATGAGTTCTAGAAAATGTTTTCAGTATTTTCTGTAGAAGTTCATTTCGATTGCCTTGTCCTTTAACATCTTCGAGCAATTTATCATTGCTTTGGTAATACGTTTAATTAAAATACTTGTACATAATCAGTAAAGTTCATGGCTTGTTACTTCAAATATTTTGTATTTTCGCTTACAAATTTCAGCAAGTAATCCACAATTGCTTGGAAACAATTGCCAGAAAAATGATATTTCTTTTATTTTAAAGCATTTTCTTTTCCTTCAGTAAATCAAAAGTTGACTTTCTGAGAACATTTTAAATATTTAAATCATCAATTATGAGATGGAATTAATATTTAAAATTAAAGAAAAAATAACACACGCTACTTGAGGTTGATTTGACTTAATACTAAATATATTAATTACTATTAGTAATATATGTAATGAAAATTAAATGCAATAAAAATTATTGTTAATATTATTATTATTATTATTATTATCGTTGTTGAGGGCGTTAACACGTATCGGAATAATATTGTTTTATTATTTGTCGATGGAATGTTCGACGTGTGAGGTAATGAACATAAACAATCGCAGGAGATCCATGCATCCCGTGAATGCAAAATGAATTGTGAATTATTGGCCACCAAAATGTTACCCAGAGCGTCCAAGTAACGACCCTAGTGCCCACAGGCAGGAACTTAGTGGTCCTTTCTTTATACCTGACCCTTTTACGACCCCGCAATTTGGACCTCAACCTGGTAGTTTTAACATCTCCATTGGTTGCTGATAAATAGGTTAGTTGGTTGGGACATTAGGAACCTGATGGGCGGTAATTCAATAATCTCGCGTTGTTTTTATATATTATTTAAAAATATATTAATAAAATTTATTATTATTTGTTATTTATAAATACATTATATTTTATAATATTAATTAAAT
>CM067536.1:5815000-5825000 GCA_034509925.1 Hirudinaria manillensis
TTCAACGAAATGGGTGATAAAATGAAACGACGTATCATGATAATGATATCAATTGTAATAACGTCATAATTATTTAAGTCATAATTATTTAAGTCATAATTATTTAAGTCATAATTATTTAAGTCATAATTATTTAAGTCATAATTATTTAAGTCATAATTATTTAAGTCATAATTATTTAAGTCATAATTATTTAAGTCATAATTATTTAAGTCATAATTATTTAAGTCATAATTATTTAAGTCATAATTATTTAAGTCATAATTATTTAAGTCATAATTATTTAAGTCATAATTATTTAAGTCATAATTATTTAAGTCATAATTATTTAAGTCATAATTATTTAAGTCATAATTATTTAAGTCATAATTATTTAAGTCATAATTATTTAAGTCATAATTATTTAAGTCATAATTATTTAAGTCATAATTATTTAAGTCATAATTATTTAAGTCATAATTATTTAAGTCATAATTATTTAAGTCATAATTATTTAAGTCATAATTATTTAAGTCATAATTATTTAAGTCATAATTATTTAAGTCATAATTATTTAAGTCATAATTATTTAAGTCATAATTATTTAAGTCATAATTATTTAAGTCATAATTATTACTGTTGCTTACAATTAAACTTTTATAAAAACATTAATAAACTTAATAAAAGTATTTACAGAGGTTTAGTAAAAGTTTGAATAATAAACAATGCAAAATAATGATAATAAAAATAGTAATAATAAAAATGATAATAGTAGTATTAAATATCAAATATAATTATAATGATAATAATATTACGTTTGTTATATTAATATTATTAGAGGCATCATTCCATGATATATTATACATTACTATTATCATTATTATATTATTATTATTATTATCATAAAGTACATTTTCAATATCAGAAATAATGTTTCTCGATGAATTGTTTAAAATGTTTGGAGTTTTATTCGTGTTGAGTTAAAACAGAAAAACAACTTTTTTTCTGCTTGAATAAATAAATTCTAATATTTATAAATTGTTTATTATTATTACATAATTATTTTCTTAAAATTTAATAAAAAATAATTTTTTTAAAGTTTGCAAGTTTTAAATTCAATTTATATTCGGAAAATCTAAAACAATTGCGATTTCTTCTCCTTTTTATCTGTTTTTTTTTTTAAATTTATAATTTAAAGTTCTTTTTTTTTTGCTAAAATTAAATTCGCGACATTTTCGATTTCGCAACATTTTTGAATATTTTCTAAATTAAATAAAAACGAACCACATTCATTTTTTTCTCTTGTCTTCCCATCAATGCTGTTGGTGCAAGCTTTGTTTGTCGCGATCAATTAATGAAAAGAAAAAAGCAAGACTATGATGATGATGGTGATGATGACGACGACGATGACGACGATGATAATGATGATGACGATGACGACGATGATGATTACGATGACGACGACGACGATGATGATGATGATCCCAATATCACTTAACGTCGTCATTCTTTTGATATTTGATCTACATTAAGAAATAACGGTAAGTTTATGATCTTTTCTTTTATTTATCAAAAATCATTATCATCATCGTCACCACCATCATCGTCGTTGTCATCGTCATCATGATGACAACTAAATGCAAAGGAAGTCAAAGAATAAAAGGAAGCCAATGTATCGCCGATCCATCCTGCTAACCAATCACAACCCTCATCAATCTCACGTGACCCCAGGCCAGGGTTATAGGCTCCACCATCACCACCATTACCACCACCACCACATCCAGCATTGGTTGGTTGGGTGGATGTTTCTTTCTGAGCCATGATGACCGACATTACATTTGTAACGCTTTGTTGCTGCACCTGGTCGTTTAAATTATTAAATGCGAATTGTTTTTTATTTATAAATAAATTTATTAATTTTTATTTTTAAAAATATTTAGCGATGTTTATCAATTGTGCGGTTAAGGTTTTGTTGACAAATTGCTAAGCATTTTGATCTCATTAATTTACTTTTTAGCGATTTACTTGTTAATTGGCTGTAATTACATTTGAATTAAAATGTCTTCTATTCTGAAAATAAACTTTTAAAAGTTAACTATTCATTGTGGATTTTTTTTAAATTTTGGAATATTTTATATTATAAAAACAAATAAATAAACATTAATGATTATAATAAAATACGTAACACAAGAGATTTTAAGTTATTATATTTTACAAATTAATTAACGTTTCATAAATTTACAATAAAGCAAATTAATATAAAACTGATTCTAATCAAGAGTTAAACAGTGATTGGTATTTTTCTGAATCTATTTAAGTCCTTAGATTATATTAATATGTTTTGAAATTATTATAAATCCTCTTAAATATTTCTTATAAATATTTATATTTTGATATTTATATCTTCATAAAATGCTCCAAAAAGAGAAAAAAGTATCGTCCTAAGGCAATACAGAACAGGTGTCAGAGCAATGCATGTAAATGGCACATTGCTTCCTCAATTACGGCCTCATTTATTTGCTATTTATTTGTTATTTATTTGTTATTTATTTGTTATTTATTTGTTATTTGTTTGTTATTTGTTTGCTCTTTCAGTGCCTGATGAGCATAAAATATTCTGAAATGATCACAAATGACGTTTCGCAACGTTTTCTTGGAGATAATTGGATATACATTGTATGATTGGTTGATTCAAAAAGACTCAAAAGGTTGGTTGATTCAAAAAGACTCAAAAGGTTGGTTGATTCAAAAAGACTCAAAAGGTTGGTTGATTCAAAAAGACTCAAAAGGTTGGTTGGTTGGTTGGTTGGTTGGTTGGTTGGTTGGTTGGTTGGTTGGTTGGTTGGTTGGTTGGTTGGTTGGTTGGTTGGTTGGTTGGTTGGTTGGTTGGTTGGTTTGTTGGTTGGTTGGTTGGTTGGTTGGTTGGTTGGTTGGTTGGTTGGTTGGTTGGTTGGTTGGTTGGTTGGTTGGTTGGTTGGTTGGTTGGTTGGTTGGTTGGTTGGTTGGTTGGTTGGTTGGTTGGTTGGTTGGTTGGTTGGTTGGTTGGTTGGTTGGTTGGTTGGTTGGTTGGTTGGTTGGTTGGTTGGTTGGTTGGTTGGTTGGTTGGTTGGTTGGTTGGTTGGTTGGTTGGTTGGTTGGTTGGTTGGTTGGTTGGTTGGTTGGTTGGTCAGCAGTTGGTCTAACATTGACGAAAGCTTTCATTAAAACTTATTATGATGTAAATTATAGCAACACGTTGCGGAATAATTAATTCAATCACTTTCGATGAAGCGATTATTTTTATCAGCTGCGAAAATGTGAAGGTAGGAATTGATTTCAAGTCCGACACGCTTCGTTGCACATCCAAGGGTGCTCAGAAGAATTTTTTAAGAGGCTCCTAATAAACCATTCTTTTACTTAAATCATTCTTTTAATTACATTTTTATTAAATTTAAAAGAAATTAATTATTTTTTTTGTAATTGAATTATCTTTTAATTTTCTGCCACGACGTTAATGTTTTAATGGAAAAGTAAAGTAATGTAGGAAAAATGTTAAAATATTTTAAAATAATATTTGAAAAAATATTTTTAATGTCAACAATGTCAGCTGACATTGGAAGCATTCGAGTCTTGAAAATAATTGAAAACACATTTTTATTCCACGTATTCTTTCAAATTTAAAAATAATTTTTCAAAGAAATTCGTCCAAAATTCGTTCTCCATTTTCTTCAATTTATTGAAACCAAGGGGAATTATGTTCAAATTCTGAGACAATTTTCCAGAATCTTCGTAATTTCAGAAAATGTAGTTATTGGATTTTGTCTTGCGCTGCTTTGTTTGTTTGCTTTGTTTCCCGAACCTTTTGTATTCATTTTGTATTGTTGCTACATCAACAAACCGCTGCGTACAATTATTTTCGTCAAATGATGTTACTTTATGTTGTTATTATTTTAAATTTATGAAATTATATTAAATTAATTAAACATTTGCTCACGATAAATACAATATCAGCCCTTTTACGCACGCTTCCTCAAATATAATATAATATAATATAATATAATATAATATAATATAATATAATATAATATAATATAATATAATATAATATAATATAATATAATATAATATAATATAATATAATATAATATAATATAATATAATATATAATATAATATAATATAATATATATAATATAATATAATATAATATAATATAATATAATATAATATAATATAATATAATATAATATAATATAATATAATATAATATAATATAATATAATATAATATAATATAAATTATAATTATTCCAATGAAAATACTTATAAAGTCGGTAATGTTGAAAATTTCCTGTGGATGTGTAAACCAAGGTTTATGGCGGAAAGTGATTCTGCTGGCGATGGAAGTAACATTTTGAATATTTAATTATATTTCATTCTACGACATTTAGTTTCTAATTTATTAATTAATTAATTAATTAATTAATTTATTTATTTATTTATGTATTTATGTATTTATTTATTTATTTATGTATTTATTTATTTATTTATTTATTTATTTATTTATTTATTTATTTATTTATTTATTTATTTATTTGACCAAATGGCTTGGTTCAGTTTAGGTCAATAATTAGATTTAAATTAAATTAAATTCAAAATACACCAAAGTTGTGTTCGTCCTGGCTCAGATTTGTCGGCCATCTTGCTTCGCTTTTGATCATCTGTGAAAAACCACGGTCAGGAGAATAGAAACCACGTATTGAAACCAGACTTAAGACAGCTTTTTATTTTAATTAGATTGAATTTATTGAGAAAATGTTTTAAAAATGTTTTAGTTCAAAAGGAAGCACATGTTAGAGGGTCACGATGCAAGACCATCTGTGACAGACAACGGGTTTTGGGTCTTTGTAGTCGGAGTTATTTCTTCGTTCGCTTCAACGTTGAACCTGAAATGCAAATATTTTTGTAATTCATTGCTAAAAATTCATTCATAAATTGTCAAAATTATTTAAAATGCTTCCCGCCAAATTCAACATTTTTACACTTAAAAATAAAAATAGATTTAATAAAATTTTTCCAAACAATTTTTATCCAAAAACGGGTCAACTGGTGCGAATTTAGATCACATTCGCTCGGAATTTAGTTATTTTTGGCATTTTATTAACAATTGTTTTAATATTTTAACGAAAATAAATGCGGAAAATGAATGCTCTCATAAATAAATTCTTCATCAATCTTGGACATCAACGATGTACAGAGACAAATGCTTTGCCCTTCCTTCCGGAATAAATATTTTTATTTAAAAATATTTTAAAATAAAAATAGGCTTTTCACAAAAATTTATAATTTATCGCAATAATTAAATGAATGAATTAGAAACTTTCCACATATTTTAAATCCTAATTTACGAAAAAAATATTTCGAAATAAAGATGTTAATGCCGGTAATGATGATGGAAAATCTGTGGAGATGACGACGACGACGATGATGGCGGCGGCGATGATGATGATGATGATGATGGCGATGACGATGACAATGATGATGATGGTGATGACGATGACGACGACAAACGTATTCCAGTCTCCGAAATGAAAATATCACTTTGTTGCATACCTTGTTCATGAACTGTGCCAGAAAATTAAACTCAGTTAACAAAGTCACACGGCATCAATGACATATCATCATCATCATCATCGTCATCATCATCATCATCGCGACAAATGATAATCCTGATGATGATGATCTTGGGTTGATGTTTGTGTGTATCTGATACGATGAAACTTTCGGTGAAAGATACCGTCAGGATTGTTGTCTTGAACAACAGCTGAATGCCTCCTCTATCCATTCATTCATTCACTCATTCATTTATCTGTCCATCAATCATCGAACGAAATAGAAGCACACATTTCCGGAGAATCGAAAATAATTCCTCCATCATCTCCAATGCAAACAACGAACCTTCGATTCCTGATAGTGCTTTGTTTTGTTTGTTTTGTTTTTTTTTTTTTAAATCGGGTTTTATCGTTAAAGTTAACGTTTGAAATTATTCCCTTAAATTATACAATAAACATGCAAAATGTCTTGAAATGCATTGGTTTTTTACCAATTGAGTTATAATTCCACAATTGCGAACTTAATGTAATACTCTAGATCTTAATATAAGAATAATAGGATGTGAATTATTCATTATATCATTTTCAATGTCAATTATTATTGTTATTATTATTATTATTATTATTATTATTATTATTATTATTATTATTATTATTTCTTTAGAATGACAGACAAAGAATAGGAGATGAAAAGAAATTGACGAAGTGCTGTGGAATTCATAAATTAACTTCAGCCAAATTATCCACTAAGGACTCATAAAATTGGATTAAAAAACTTCCTCCGACCAATAGGAGCACGAGGATCGATGCACGTGATTCAACGCCATGACGTCATCGCATCGATTTGAATAATTAATTAGTGGCTCTCTGTGATTATCATAAAACATCGATGAATTTATTAATTGCGAATGTTTTAATCTCTTTTAATAAATAATTGATAAATAAAACAAAATAAAATAAAAGAATAAATGATATCAATTACGGTTATATTTTGTTGCAAACGTTAAAGATCAAATTAGGAATTTATTTTCCAAGAATAAGTAATATTATAAAATAATATAAATGCAAATAATATAATTATTAATAAATAGAGATAATAAATATTGCACAATCTCACTTGTACGTACGAATAGATTAATGTTGAATTAATTTTCAATAGTTGGAAATTAAAATGTTTAAAATTACAAATAAAATATAAATTATAAATATTGTATAAAGTTTAAATAAAGTAACTAAATAACAAAACCTTTAATACAAATCGAAGGAATATTTATTGTTAAATAATTTATAATTATTTAAATTTCTTTAATAGCGATAAATTGATGAATTACTTCAAAGCCATTTATGTATATATTTATTTTAAGTTTTTTTTTTTAATTTTAAAGATTAAGTTTCAATTTCAAGAAAATTTAAAGAAAACGTTTGTTGAGAACGAAAAGCGTGATGTGATGACTTTAGAAACCCGCGTCACTTTTAGAAAATAATTTACTATTTTCCAAATAATTTCTTAATTTTTATTCGTCAAATGTTTTTTATAGCAACTCTTTGAGAGAGGATTCTGATTGCATTTTTAGCTCTGAAATCCGAGAAACTTTGGTTAACTGTCCAATGGGTCCTTTTATAGAGGATTTGCGAACATCTGACGAAGAGCATCTTTGATCCCGATAACAATCGACCCAAGTTTTCCTCATTCCCCCCTAATTCTAACCCACAATGGTCACTCATCCACCTACCTCACTCACCCATCACCTCACTCATCCACCCACCTCACCCAGCCACCCAATCATCAGAAAGATCTTCTCCCATTATTTGAATTTCTAGTTTGGAGTATATCTGCCTCCATTGAGCTAAAATGAGCACTTTATGGAGGTTTGTTTTATGGATTCTGATAAGCCGCCATATTGTTGCCTACATTCATTTTTTTTTGCGTTCAATGCATCAACTGACTGATGCATTATTTCCGGTAGCAAAATACGTTCGACAACATGACAGACGAACTGAGCAGATCTTCGAAAAATATTTTCCAACGAACTCTTTGACAGGAAAACTCGTTTCGAGTCTTTGCTTTGTTGCAACTTTTTTCTTCTTCTTCTTCTTAACTTTTTGATTACGCAGAACAATTATCTTAGGTGGACATTTTGTTTGTTGAATTTCTGATGCAGATTTGTGGCCATAATAAGTTCTCGTTTGCATAAGTAAACGGGAAAATGTTTTTATTTTCTGTCTTAGAAGAAGCTTTCTTGAACGTCCTGCGAGGTGGAGGAGCAAATAAATGAAGTGCT
This sequence comes from Hirudinaria manillensis, assembly GCA_034509925.1. Lineage (NCBI taxonomy): Eukaryota > Metazoa > Annelida > Clitellata > Hirudinida > Hirudinidae > Hirudinaria > Hirudinaria manillensis. The sequence goes on from CM067536.1 coordinate 5,822,851, forward strand.
GTCCAAATTCGTTTCAAAATCACTCGACAACGGTTAGCGCGGTTAGTTGGAGTTTTACTATCATTTTAAAACTTTTTGTGCGCTTTTTAAGGGCCCTTAAAAACTACGAAACGATTTGGTTCAACAAACGCTGGCAATTACTTCAATTATTTCAAATTTAAAATTATTCTTCAAATGTATAATAAGCAAAAGTAGAATAAACAAATCTATCAATTACATAGTCAACTAAAACGAATACACGAATAATTAATTTAAATATGCAAATAATATTGACTGATGTACATGACGGGGGTCAACTTATTATTGAAAGGCGGGAATCGATGTTCTTCAGGCGTAGGTTTTGCAAGTCCTTATTAACTGTCATTTGTCACGAAACTTTGCCATAGATCGCTGAATGAAACTGCTTGGGTTGACGTTGTCAATGTTATTATAAGTTAGTAAAATTATTGACTTGATTGTTTATCAATTAACTACGTTATTATTAATTAATTTTTATATTAAAACTTTAGCCTATAATTTAAAAATCATGTTATTGCCATTGCATTTGAGATCAGATCAATAAGAGATTCATTCGACTCGATTACTAGAACTCTCCAGAATTCTGTGAGGCTCGCCTGTTTTTTTAAGATCAAATTGATATAAAAACAATACTGCAAATAGAGGAATTAATAAAAATAAGCCACGAATTACGAACCACAAAACGAAAAACAAAGTGGTGAAAGCCACAAAATCATTGACCAAAAGTTGTGAATTTACAAGCGTTCACGTGCCCCGATGTAACAACATTTACAAGGTAATCCGAGGTAATCGTCAGCACAGGTGAAGTCGAAATGACATTTCCGAGAATGGTTGAAGTAATTCAGGTGTGCTAGACACTGCGGCAATTGCCAAAGACACAAAGCGTTTCAAGGAAGATCATTCGATACCGGTAATCACCCCAACGGATATCTCGATGGTGCCTTGAACGAACGAATGCTGAAGGCCCCAGAAAATAGCACGAAGATGATCATATTTCATAGTCTCGGAAAATGGAACAGGAATGCCTTACCGTGATTTGGTTTCAAATCCAACATCTGCAAACAATATTTTGTTTTATTCATCAACTTTGTATCTTTATTCGATATAATTGTATTCATTTGTTCTTGTAACCGCGTTTCAGTTGTTTGTATTTCCATTTAAAGATCCCGAATTTGTCCTCATTCTCATAGCGAACTGTCTATTTCAGCTACCTTAACTCCAAGTACCACATGTATTTATGAATAATTGAGATAACAACAGATAACAAAATGACCAAGAACCGGTCCAAAGTAGCAAATCACCTATTATTAATATTATTTCAAAAAAATTATTTCAAATAACGACAAAAAGTCATAAAACGTAATTCGTCAACTTAATTGGAAACAATAACTTTGCTAAATTATCGCCTCTTGACACGTCGTCTGAACCCATGAATCACAAATTATCCATTTTGACAAAACACAATTGTTATGGTTATTCTATATTACTGACCGTAAATGAGTTTGTTGTGTGGTTATTATATATTATTAAACATAACTGTGGCTGTTATATGCTTATTATATATTATGGAACATATTCGTGGATCGAATAATTAAATATAATAACTCATTCCATTATGGTGTTCCATTCATTAGGCTGGCATTTTAAGTCGAACAAACATGTTGCAAGGAATAACATTCATTTTAGGAAGAAAGTCTTAAAGAAACAGAATCAACTGAAATTCCTATTAAAGTCTGCTGATGACGACGACGAAGATGAGAATGATGAAGAGGAAGAGGAAGATGAGGGGTCGTTTCAGGGTTTGGCTATTAGCCGAGCAGAGTGTGAAAGTCCCAGGAGAATGGCCAGATAGGAATATAAATGATGGAGTAGAAAAACTGACCTCACATTTTCCATGTAAAATCTAAAAATAAAATATATGGCTAAATATAAACTCGACGCAATAATGTAATATATTATATAAATGAAGCCTTGTTGATTGCTTTGCCAAGACCTCCCTGATTATGTTAATGCCATGGGTTAATTAATATTAATATTGATCATTTTTTATTATAATAGAATTAGTCACTCATTAAAATTTTAAAGCAACTGATACTTAAGTCCAATTATACAGGAATATGTAAATGATACTA
>CM067536.1:5830000-5922500 GCA_034509925.1 Hirudinaria manillensis
CTTATAAATTTACATAAATTACTTTTAGGTACACATATTATTATTTATATTATTATTATTATTATTATTATTATTATTATTATTATGATTATTATGATGATGATGATGATGATTATTATTATTATTATTATTATTTATTCATTATTATTTTACTTATATTAGCATGTCCTTAAAATTGACGAAATTGAGTGATGTTAAATATGTATCAAATATTATTGTTATTATTGTTTATTGTTATCTTTATATATAATAATAATAATTATTATTATTATAACGATTTTTTATTAATTACATAATATGTATAATATTATGACCCCTTGATTTATAATTATGGTAAATTAATTAACAATTATAATTTAATATGGCTTAATAATAAAATATGTCTTAATAATTATAATTATTTAAGTAATGCAAGTAATTAAGATTGTCTGATCTGAAAGGACAATTAAGCTTCTTTTCGTGTTACGTGCACCTGGTTTTACTCCAATCATCACATGAAGCGTAATGTTCAACGAGTACTTTAAAGTACAGTTAAGTGTACTTAAGGAAGCAATGAACTTTATAATATTATAAATTAAATATTATATATATATATATTTGTTTAATATTATAATTTCTTTTTTTTTTAAATTTACTTTATTAATATTATTGTTTTTATTTTTATTATTCACTTTTGAGCTTTTAGTTCATTGCCGCTGACGTCATCATAAACATCATCACGTGAATGTAGGAAGTGGTGCATGATGACGATGACGGATACGATGATGACGGTGATGGTGACGACGACTACGTTGATGGCTTGGATGGCTTGCACTGCTTTCCATCGTCATCAGCACCTAACGACTTCCTCTTGTGCTATCAACGCCTCCAGAGTCACCCATGAAACTCAAAATATGGACCCCCTCTCCTTCCTCATCATCATCATCATCGCAACTGTCATCACCACCGCCATCATCATCATCACCATCATCATCGCCGACATCATCATCGTCGTCGTCGTCATCTCCACGGATTTCCGTCCATTCGTCCGACAGGGTTTTCCAGACTGACGACCAGATATGGTCACCATGGCAACATGTGCAGGGAGGATATTGCAGCGGTCATTTAAGCAAACACGTGCTTCGTTGGCCTTCGTCGTTGTTTTTGTTGTTGTTGTTGTTGTTGTCCTCTTGTTGCTGTCGTCATTGTTGTTTTTGTTGTTGCTGTTGTCGTTGTTGTCGTTGTCTTCTTGACGCCGTCCTTGGGCTGCAGAGCGCCATGTTTGTTGACATTTTTAGGGCAAACAAAACTTCAGAAAAGCAACGTGGAGTTCGAACGTCCGCTTGGAAAGACTGAAGGAACAGTTGAGGATTTATAAATGAATAAATAAATAAATTTTACTTCAATTAAAAAAACGATATAATAATTAAATTTAAAATTGATTTAAAAATAAATGTTAATTCATTTACTCAATATAATAATTAAATTAAAGCAAAATGGATGGAAAAACGGAATCCTTCTCGCGTATGATTGCATTGTTTGCTTGTCAAGTTGATTGCGCAACTTCTTTTACAAAAAGATTAGACGCCATGCCGTGGCGCCAAAGTTCTTAGCGCTGGAAATTTTTTTTGAAATTATTAAGCATTGATTTTATTAATTGGACGAGAAAACATTGTTCCTTTTTTTGTCAATTAATCATTTAAAATGAGAATTAATAAATAAATAAATGAAATTTAAGAAAATTTTAAAAAGCATTTTACCTGTACGATCCGGAACTCTGGGTTCAGACGAGTGACATTCGATCGCATTCTATCACAAGGTCATCGCGTCATCATCGTCTTCGTCGTCGTAGTCATAAATCAAAAGTCAAAGGTCGAGTTTATGGTTGCTCCCGGCTAACGCTGCCAACAAGATCATAATCATCCCAGCTTTAACGTTCCATCATAAACATCACCACCATCATCATCATCACTACCATCGTCATCATCATCATCGTCATCGTCATCTTCACCGAAGTGCCAACTTTCATCGGAGACAGGCAAACAAGATCTTATTGACAAATCCTTGGACAGCTTGAAGAGTGCGACAGATGTTGATGTTGTTGTTGCAGTTGTTGTTGTTGTTGTTGTTGTTGATGTTGTTGTTGTTGATGTTGTTACTCTTCAAGTGCTTTCGTTGACTGAAGTTTCGAGTTGTTTTCGTCACGAGGACCACTCACAGTTTTCCTGACATCAAAACCAGACTCCAATCACTCCGTTTGTTTGTGTTTTTATTTTTAAATCACTTAAAAGGAATATTTCTTTTTAAATTCTTTTTGTTTTTAAAACACTTTTAGTTTCGTGTGATTGCTTGTCTCTGAGTTTATTGTTATTATTGTTATATAAATAATATATTTAAATATAGAGTGTATATGAAAATAGTATACAAAGTATTATATTATATTATATTATATAAAACATTATTTATACGATTATTATCTTTTATAATTTATAAAATATAATATATTTTATAATTTTGTGATATGACTATCAACATTACTATGATATTTTCTTTTTTTGTGATTTGTTAGGTCTAACTATTCTACTAAAAGTTTTAATATTTATAAATTTAATATTTTTTGTATATTTTAATTCATAATTTAATATATTTATTAATTATAAATAATTTATTATCAATTTAAATTACTTAAATTATAATGCCTCAGAGTGTCCATAAAATAGCCACAAGGCAAGGAATATCATGAAAACAACCTGCCATGTTTTCCACGTTTTCCAAAAAGAAGTGAAAATATTTTTCTTTTTAAATTTCTTTTGAAATTAAATTGGGAAATATTTTAAAATTAACATTTAATTAACATTTTTAAAACTTGCCCTCTTGGTATTTTAGTCAAATTATTTACGAAATTATTAAATATATATTTCAGCAACGTTTGTTGTTCACGTTGCGTTGCGTTGCGTGCGTGACTGAGCTGCAGGGAAAAGTGGAATCTTTCTTTTATGAAATTCACTAAAACCGATGATTATTAAATAATTAAACACATTTTTTCTTTTGTCGCTGCGAGCTATTTAATCTAATAATGATTTTAATTTCGTTTTTTTTTTATTTCTTTTTAATTTCTGATGTTTTTAAAAGCAATTAATTCCAGATTATGAACCAATAATACATTCAAGATTAAATTTGGATAATAGCAAATAAAGAAAATAACAGGTTAAAAACAACGAAATTTATTTTAAACCCAATTGACCGATGATGTCAATCATCGTTGGTGAAGAAAACTAAATTCGAAAATGAGTCGCTTTCGATGACGGATGCCTCCGGGGGACTTTTGGCCCGCGGCTTCGATTTATTTTCAGCCCGAGGGGTGTGTGGTTCGACAGGGTCGATTCCCCCACGAATTGAAATGCGTTGTTTCTTCTTTCAGCCGATCATTCATTGATACTGTTCGAGAAATTTTTGTTAAACTGAAGTTGCGAAGATTTCGCAGGTCTTGGAACGTAATTTATTCTCCTATCGCAGCGCTTCAGGGTACTGATTGAGGTTTATTAATTCATTGATACTTTATGCCACTTGTTGTTGTTGTTGTTGATGTTGTTTTGAGGTGTAGAATTTAATGAAATAAATGTTAAATTATATTTTAAGTGAGTATAAATATTGATCAATGATGGATGACTTTTGTATCAGTAAAAGAAATCTCTTGAACTGCATTTGGACCCGGATGTTGATAAATAAAATCATTTATTCATGGACTTTCGTTCTCTGCAGATTTACTGCAGTTAAAGGAAATATTTCACCTTTCAAATATTTTCCAAAATATTTTTAATTAAATTTAAATGTTGTTTAAATTGTCATTTATTTCAATTATCAAGAATTGAGCCGGGATAAATATTAAACGTAATGAGAAATAGCATATTGTTAATAATAATAATAATAATAATAATAATAATAAATACAATAATAATACATTTAATTTAAATAAAATTGAATTTTAATAAAATAAATACTTAATTTAAATCTAATTGATAATCTTTTTCATTAATTATACATGGATCCATTTCTTTTGAACATAATCCCCCTGAAAATAATGGTACTTCCCTGGTTTTGCACCAAGAATTTAATTGCAATTTAAATTGAAATGATTTCAAAAGCAAAAAATGAATTCATTTAAAATGTTTTTAAGTCAAAAAATTATTTTTAAAAAAAATTATAAAAAAAGAATTGTTGAAAGCTTCCCGATGTCCATGACGAGAAGCAGTGTTTTATGTCAACGTTGTCGGTTCCAACAGATGCGCTGCTTGCTTGTGTATGAGTTTCAGATGTTTACACACATAAATCGTTCCAATCAATTTTTTTTTGGAAATATATAAATAATTCCAATAATTCTTTTAGAAATACAAATATTTCCAATTAATTTGTTTTTAAAAATATAAATATTTTCAATCATTTTTTTGGAAATATATATATTTTAATTCATTTTTTAAATATTCTCATTTATTTGTTTTTTGTGAATTATTATTTATTTTATTCATATTTTTAAATACTTTCATTGATATTTTTGTTAAGGCTGACAAAAACTTTGATTCACATTTTTACATTTTAAAAATTCATTTAAAATGTTTCTAAAAAAAAATCCATTCTGATATTTCATGGTTAATCATTTGTTTTCATTCATATTTGTACGGATATGAAAATATTTTCTTGGGCAACCACTTACAACGAACAAATAAATTTTATTTTTATAATTTTTAAAAATAGTTGAAAATGCTGTCTCCACTTTATTCTCCGTTTGTCTCGAGAGATTCATCATCCTGTTTAAGATTCTTGGAGCATTTTTAAGAAGAAAAAGAAAAAATTAAATAAAAAATAAAACATAAAACATATTTTAAAATATTTCCATTGCTCGTAAACAATTCTTCAACTCCACGAACTTGTGAAAATGAATCACTTGCAACGAATAAAACAACTCGAGGCTGTAAAATTAATCGCCGAAGTTGTGAAAAAGTTCTCCAAACTTCCAGGACTTACAATGCACTCAAAGTGGGTTTGGATTTTGAATCCATTAATTCAATTAAACTTTATTATTTATAATAATAATAATAATAATAATAATAATAATTATAATAATAGTACATTATGTAATCATTTATGACGCGTCGTCATCATCGTGGCATCGCTGCTTTAACTGCAAGTCCACTTCATTCTAAAGGTTGATTAGGAATCTTCCAACAACAACAATAGGCATTGGACAGACAAATTGTTTGTTGTTTAGGAGGGCAATTGTTGCTATGTTGCTATACTGTTATTGTTGTTGTCATTGTTGCTGTTGTTGGTTTTGTTGTTGTTGTTTGCGTTCGATTTTATCGTTCACAGAGGAATTGGTAACTGAAAAGGTCTTGTAAATTTGGAAAAGTCAAAAGAATGAAGTCCAAGAGGCTTTTCATTAATTCTCTCATCATGAGACCCCCTGCTGCATATTTTATGCTATTGCCGGTCAAATGAATTTTTTTTTTATTCAGTTTTATTTTTATTTTAATGAAAAAAAAATTTTAAAAAATCATTTATTTGTTTATTTGTTCGACGTGCTTAGGATAAAATGCCATCTTTAAATTATTATTTTTTAAATTGTTTAAATGTAACATTTTAACAATTTAAAACCTAATTCTGCCCTCAGAATCTTCCGAAAGAATTAAAAACTCCTTTCACGTCGGTTTGCAGTGACCTATTTCGACAGAAAGCTATAAACATGAATCTCTGACTGTCAACAGAATTCTCTTCAAATCCTTATTGAGTTCAAATACTACCTCGGCCATGAACACTTTTCAATCCAACAACTCCACCGACAGCCACTACGTCAACGGCAACGACAACGGCGACAGTAGCAGCAGCAGCGGCAACAACCACGACGACGATTTCGACGCAGATGACTTCCAGCGCTTCAATTCGGTCGCCAGTATCGTCATACCGATCGTCTTCGGAACCATAACGGCCGTTGGAATCATCGGAAACTCCAGCGTCATAGGTACGATCCTCTTCAACAGGAGACGTCGTGGGAGGAGTCAGAATCAGAGCCCTCCCACTTCCACTACGGACATCCTCATCGCCAATCTGGCACTTGCTGATCTTCTCTTCGTCGTATTTTGCGTTCCTTTCTCGGCAGTCAGATTCGTCGTCAGCGCCTGGCCTTTCGGTCTCTTCTTCTGCAAGATCTACCAGTATGGAATCTACGTCAACGCCTACGCCAGCGTCTACACCCTAGTGCTCATGTCTGCGGACAGGTACTTGGCCGTCGTCCACCCGATCAGGTCCATGAGCTGGAGGAGTCCGAGGAACGCCTGTCTGGCCGCTTTCGTGGTTTGGATCGTAGCCCTACTCAGCAACGCGCCGCTCATCGGTGAAATCAAGGTTCTCGTCGGAATGTCCGACAACGAAACCTATTGCGAGGTGGCCAAGTTCTACGATGAAGAGGACGTGAGTATGATGTCAAAGATAGCCATGGCCATCGTAGTCGTCGTCATCATCAACATCATCATCATTATCGTCATCATCGTCTTCCTGATCATATGTTTATAGGCTAGGTGATTAACATACATAATTAAGTATATATATATATATATATAGTTTTCCATCACGGATGAATAGTAATTGAATTCAATCTCTTTGAAATAAATGGTCCCAGGAAGCAATCGACCAGAACCGAGTAATGGAGAAACGTAATTATCTCAGAACACGTTTGAAAAATTAATCATCGGCGATATTAATTGACAATTAAAAATAAAATTTAGTTTAAATTATACTTTTCTTCCTTTATTTATAATTTACAATAATAATAATAATAATAATTACAACAATAGTTCTTAGGTGAATCGCTGAGAGCATTCATTCATCATCGGCATCGAACCCGAAAAGAGGAAAATTTGCATAACAACAATAATAATAACAGAATATAATAACAATAATAACAACAATAAATATATTTATACGAAAGAATTTAAACGACAACACAATGTATACAATAAATGCATTTAAACAAACAAACTAAACAAACAAAATAAACAAACAAACAAGCAAACAAGCACACAAAATGAAAACCACAACATTTTCAGGGAGGGAAATTCAAGCGCCTTTTCTACGGAAGTTTCTTCGTGTTTGCATTCCTACTTCCTCTGACACTAACGATGGTCCTTTACGGAATCCTCCTCCGTCGACTCCTCTGCGAAGGGATGTCCTCCAAGAACCGAACCAGGACCCTGAAAGCCCCCAACAACGGCAGGAAGCCGAGCAAGCAGATCGGTGAAGGTCGCTTTGGAGTTTTTTTCTTCTAAAATATTTATTTTTGTTTATTTATTTGTTTGTATATTTAAAAAAAATTATTTTTGAGAGAAAATGTTTATAAAATAATTAATGAATAGTATTTCACTTGCTAGAGTTTTTTTGTCAAATGAAGAAAATGTATTCCCAGCATTTGTTCGTACGAAACCATTATTTAAAACCGCACTTTTAAAAACTGTAAAACAACTTTAATAAGTTTCGGTCACGTTTGAGTTTTGCTGAAAGTGAACTTAGAAACAAAAATATATTTTTGTTCGTTTTTCCATCGCTGAGTGCAGAAACTTTCAACTACTTCTTTGAATGTCAAAGACTTTCGTTTTAAATTCTGCATTGAAATGTTGCACATCGACGCAAAGGGCAGAGGTCACGCCCTCGACATGGAGTTTGTCATGGGATCCTTAAAACTCTGTTAATCATGAATATGTAATGAATTTGTAATAATAACCGATTCATTAAGAAGTTATCGTTCGTAATAAATGTCAATATTAAGTAATTATGTTAATTAATTGATTAATGTTAATTCTATTGAAATTTATTATTTGGTATTGAAATCATTTTATGTTTTGTTTTTTTTTTTAGAAATTCTTAAAAAAGTTGATTCGGTGCTTTTGTGTTTTTTTATTTACTTGAATATTATTATTATTAGCATTATTATTTCGCAATAATTTCAAAATATTTCCAGCGATAGTGAAATCATTTTTCCTCTTTATTCGAAAATTAGCAAATAAATGTACTTTTTATGTTTCGCTTCAGTGCAAACAAGGCCGTCAAACAACGGTCAACAATCCATTATAATGCCCCATCATTTATTCAGTTAATTACTCCACATTGTTGTTATTTTTATTATTATTATTGTTATTATTAATATTATTATTATTGTTATTGTTATTATTATTATTATTATTATTATTATTAGCATTCGAATTTATTTTTGAAATTCATGAAAGCATTTGAAACCACGCGAAATGTCCCGAACAATCTCTAACGGCGCGAATTACAAGGTCACCTCACGAAAGGTTGTGACCCATGACCTTCGTGAGGGTCGTGAACTTTCTCATGTCGCAATGAATTCATTTTCTTCATCTACGCCTCAATTCATTCCTGGTCCACTTACGTGACTTAATTGAAAGATTAGAACCTCAAACTGCTACCAAATACAGTAGAAATGTTCCACTTCAGTTGTGGACAACAATCGTCCTTTGTTTTATTGGCTTCCAACAGCTCTTTCAGTCCTTCCGGATTTTACGGATTTTTAGTTTAAATAACAGAAAACAGGAGGAGAAGGTTTATTTTGGGAGAATTCATTTGTTTGTTTGATAGCCCGTTGTAACTGTCAAATATTTTCTATTGCTATTCTTTATTACTGTCAAGTGTAATCATTCACAATTCTTTATAACCGTCATTTGTAATCCGTACAACTCTTTACTACTGCCAACTGTAATCTGTTGCAATTCTTTACCACCGTCTCCTGTAATCTCTTACATTTTTTATAACTGTCAACTGTAATCCGTTACAAATCTTTCTAACCGTCATCTGTGACATGTTATATTTCTTTATAACTGTCAACTGTACTCATTGTAATCGTCATCTGTGATCTGTTACATTTCTTTATTACTGTCAACTGCTAATCCTCAGGCGAAAACTCAGTGCATCCTGTCAGCGCAGCGAATCTGGAATTGAGCAAAAACATGACACAAGACAAGCGTCCATCTTGCGCCACTCGTAAACCTGCAAGTCTTAAAAGGAGCAGAAAAAGGCAGAGAGTCACTCAGATGGTCGTCATCGTAGTCGTCACCTTCGCTTCCTGTTGGCTCCCCATTCAAATTATTTTCCTCGTCCAATCTTTCGACCACTACCCTGAGAATGTTCCAGGTTGGTTTCTGAGTTCCAGAGACGAATTTGTGAACATATAGTACGAATTATTGAATTTAATTTGTATTTGTATTTAATTTAATTATTTCAGTATTTCAGTTGATTTACATCAGTGATTATCAGTAAAATTTATTGTTTTAATCCAATCCTAGTTTTCAAATTTATGTACGAATAGACTTTATATATGCTGGGTCCACCAACTGAATTAATAAATTATTCAGCACGAAACGAAGAAAATAATATTTTTAAGTGCAAAACAGAAAAAACTTTAAAAGAATCGACGACCATATGTGAGAGATCTGTAAATATTTGCACTACAGTTTAATTAAAATATCGTGCTATATAGAGAGTTCCATACTTCCTTCATTTCTCGTTTCTTCCGTCCATCTGACAGATCTTACTGAATAATCCGTCAGACAACCATTCATGGAATGTCAATGTTGCTGTCTGTTGCAAGATTGCATTTTTGGGGCCAAGTTTTATTTGGTTCTTGAAATATCATTTTTACTGGGATTTTTTGGGTAATTTCCCGGTTAAAAGCATTTAATTTAAAATAAAAAAAAAAGATTATCTATACTTTAACATTAATTCATTTTTTTTTCTTTAATAAATATAATAATGGTCATTAAATATTCACTTCCCATTCTCTCATGTAAAAGCATACCAACGTTATCCGAAAAAAAAACAAACAAGAAAAATCAAATTAAAATTAAAAATTTAAATCATGAAATGCTAAAATTAAATGAATCGTTTTCAGCAATGGCCATCAAACTGGCAGCCAACTGCCTGGCGTACATGAACAGTTGCCTCAATCCCATCTTGTATGCGTTCTTCTCTCAGCACTTTAGAAAGGGATTCGAGAACCTCTTGTGCGCATGTCTCTGCTGCTGCTGTCCCGTCTCCCTTGACAACAGGGATGGGCGATTCAGACGGGCTCAGACGAGGAACGAATCGCAGAATTTCAAAAGCAGAGGCGGACAGAACGACGCCGTCGAGAACCTACGCCTGAACAGACTGAAGGAGGAAAACAAGGAAGTTCAGAACATGAACTCCGAAGGATGACCTCACTTCCAGCGGATTTTCCAGGCTCTTTTCTGATAGTTCTGAGGCCGGGAGAGGCCCGTCGCTGGTCCGGAAGAGGAGTGAAATCGTCGAACGTTTTACGTCGCGCGTCTCTGGCTGCCGTTACTGCTGACGCCTGTCGCGGTCGGAAACGGGAACTATTTTTGTACATTCGTGTTACAAATGCCGGTCATCTGATTAAAAGTCTGATAGAAAAATAAATGAATCGTTTATTCGTTTTGAAAATCATTTATTAATTTACAAATACAATAATTAAGCTTAATCATTGCATCAATAGTTCCTCTAGTTTTAATGAGACAGACAAAAAAAAAATAAAGAAGAATCCAATCTAGAAATTAAATCTAAATTTGATTTTAAAAATATTTTCATCCGCAAATGCCTACAAAGTTGCGAATCACGGACGAACAATAAACGTAGATTGGGGAACATTTGGGATGGGTGGCCTTAAAAAGGGGACAAACGAAGGAGAAAATTTAAGTTGAGTTGCACCTGAAATGGCAGAAAGTTGTGGCACCAATAAAGTTCGGACGAAATTCACCGATGTATCTGCATGGCGTATGAAGCGTGTTAAGTTGGTTCAGCCATGCGTGCATTTATTCGAACGTGCGATTATCCCGGAGAATATGGCGAAGTAGAATTTTTTTTCTAAATTATTTTCTAATTTATTATTATTGTTTTATAATTAATAATTATTAATTACTTCCATGTTATTACTTTCTCTAAGATTCCAATTGTGTGAAATTGGTTGCTTAAAGTTGGAAATATATTGTAATTGAAATTATATTCTAAAATAAATATATTTTAATTCATTAAATGTTTGTAAATCATTTACTTTTTGTATAATTTTTTATTAAATGAATATATTTTTCACCGGAACTTAAAAAATTCTCATTGGACAAAAGAAATTATTTTTGTTTTATCGATTTTGTGAGGTTTTTTTTGAATAAAATCAAAATAAAATACGAAATAAAAACTGATGCGTGACCGTTTGTATGTGTGGTTATTTGTATATAAATATGTGTGGGTGTGTGAGCGTTTGTCTTGTTGTATTTGTATGTCATCGGAAAATTTCGGAAAATAAATTGAATTAATTTTAAATGAAAATAAATTGAATTAAATTTAAATGAAAATAAATTGAATTAATTTTAAATGAAAATAAATTGAATTAATTTTAAATGAAAATAAATTAAATTAATTTTAAATAAAAATTAATTCTTATAAAGCAATATTAATTCAGCTATTGTCCTCGTTATAACCGTCAATAAATAATGTTTAAATAATAATAATAATAATAATAATAATAATAATGATAATAATAATAATAATATATAATTATTATAGTAATTATTATTATTATTATTAATTAATATTATTATTAATGCAATTTAATCATTCAAAATCATTATCAAGTAATATCATCACTTAAAAAAAACGTTTTTAAAAATAATTTAAAATATTTTTAATGTAATTATTTCTAAAACAACGATAGGAGTCCGTAAAGGGACGTGCTAAACTACTCGAAACCCTCATTTGCATAAACCACCAATTATTCAACATAAGTTTCAATAAAATCTCATTATTTTGAAAATGATAAATGAATAGGATTCTTTTTTATAAATAAACGAAGAAATAAAAAGTAAATTAATTAATTAATATTATTTATTTAAAAACCAATATCCCAACGTTTAAACCCTAAACCGTAATCCTTGTTATAGTTACAAATGAATGTACGTGTTTAGTAATTATTAAGTTACATTTTGTTACATTTTATAACAATTTTTTTATTGCAATTTGTAATTTATTTACAATTTAAAAGAGTTTAATTTTATAAACCAATTACATTAGGAAGACATTGATTGTTTATCACCAGTGGGTCAATAAATTACAAAATAAGAATCAAAATAAGGTCGAAATATCGATATTCATCGATACGCGTTGCTAGCCAATGAGTTATGAAGAATTCAATGAGCAATAATTCAGTGCATTGCCATTCATCCATGCATCCGAGCTTGAATTCATAATGATGGTGACGATGACGACGATGACGATGAATTAGCGGCCGCACAAGACCTCTGCCTACTCGCGTGTACGTTGGACCAAACACGTACACGCGGTTTCGTACACGGACGCTGTCGTCTTAAGGATGTGAAAGAGAGATTTTCATTTGCTTGGGGCAAGTCCGATGAGAATTGAAGTCGATTAAGGAGATTTATTTTTTTCTCTGCTCCTTCAACTTTCATTCGAAGAGTCGTTCCTTCTTCCCGCTCCAGAAATCCTCGTCTGCACTTTACCCGCCTAAAGATAGATATCCTTATAATGTATTTTTCTCATTTAAGACAAAACTCATACCTGACAAAAATATTAAGAAGCGTTGCCTTGTTTCAATTTCAGCTTTTTTGTGCTTGGTTGACGGGGTGATAATTGGTTTATTTTTAATAACTTTTCTCCTTTGATAAACTTTTTTAAGGATCCAGTTCAAGGCAATCTATGTCCTGCTTCGACTCTTAACTTTAATTGTTGTTTTTGTTTCTAGAAGTTATACGTTGAGCAATTTGGTTTTGTTAAACATATCAGAATTGATGTTTCACAGGGCAGTACAAAACAATTACAGCAAATGTTTCCAAATTGTCTTCGCGAAGCGTTGGAAAGTCTTGAAATTAAGACAAAATGTGAGACCAGGTTGTCAGTAGTATCGGTGAAGTCACAAGCTAAATTATGAGGATGAACGTCATTGAAAATCGATTACTGCCGATATCATCGTCATTGCCATCAAAATCATCATCGTCGTCGTCATCAGCATCACCATCATCATCGTCGTCATCATCATCGTTGTTGTTGTCGTCATCATAATTTTTCCAGTCCCTGTAAGTAGTCCGATTTCTCAGACGATCACGTTTTCTTGGCACACTTTTGTGACTCGAAGTCACGGTTGAAGTGAACGAGTCAGGATTCAGTATTAGCTCTGATTGGACATTTGCTAAAGATGCTGTAAAAAAAAAATTATTATATTTTTTAATCCAAAGTAATTCTTTTTTTTATATTTTGAAATTTATTTTTAATTTAATTTAATTTATTTTTAATTTAAATATCATAAATATATTTAATCGCTTTCATCTTGTTTCTCTATAAAATCAGGATAAAACTTTGACCTTAAATGTTGTTCTCGTGACATTCAATAATTTGAGATTTAAAAATAAAAGCTGAAATTTGTTTAATAAAAACATTTCTATTGATCAAACAAATGATATTTTAGATTTAAATATAAATATAATTTTTTCCTAGAACTACAAACGTATTTAAAATGAATTATAAATTAATTTAGCATTAACTATAAATATACACGGGTTGTATGAGCTGTGAGCTACAAATGTATTTTGTAGACATCATTAATTTAGAATTATGATGATGATGAAGATTATTATTATTATTATTATTATTATTATTATTTTATAGGTTGTAAGAGCTGTAAACACTTTCTTTATAGTAACTGTAAATAATCATCTTAGGAGGAAAAACTATCAGCAACAGCATCCACGTAAGAGGATCCGTCTCATCCAATGCCAAGGAATTTCATTGGTCGAATAAATAACAGATTATTGCAACCAGGCTTCCTATTGGTCAAGAAAATGATGACATTTAATCTTTACTATCCGACCTTGCTATTGGTTGCTGTGTTTTAGCATTCAATTAAGGATTAAGTAATTGAATAATTTGTATTATCAAATAGACCAGGTTTAATGTTAAATTGTGCCTCTTAAGCTTATGATAAGCATTATTTATGTACACGTTTATTTATATGTTTAAATAGAATTTTAATAAATAATTAATAAATTATGCTTATTAGGCAGATAAGAAGCATCATTTAGATATGCATTATGCTTTCCATTGGATGTACCCGTTGAACTTTTAATAAATTGCCCCTCGAGAATTCTCAATACGAGTTTTAGTCATTTTTATCGTAAATCAATTTATTTTGAAAGTTCAACGGAAAAGTACATTCGCATTTGTTTCTTGTGAATGGAATTATTTTTTATTTTATTTTTAGAACAAATAATGAATTATTGCAAAATTAAATGAATTTCAATATCGCAGCCTCTGAAATTACAATTCACATGAGTTAATCGAAATATAATTTACATAAAGTAAATAAATTACATTCATATCACGTGAAATACGTGAACCACGTGACGAAAATGAGGAAAATGAGGCTAATAAAGTTGTAAAACACCATTTTCTTGGATTTATTTGAGAAATAAAGTAAAAAGTTCTGACGCTCGAAATCTTTCATGCTTCGTGACGCTAATAATTTTTGGATAATCTTTAAATTTTTAAATTAATATTTATTAATTTATATTAAATTAATTATTTTATCTATTAATTAATATTCATTAATTATTTTATTTATTAATTAACATTTATTAATTTATAGTAACGAAATATTTTTATATTTAATTAAAATAAAGTATCGAATGATCATGAAATATGAGTTTAATTTTATCACGTGTTGCTCAGATGAAATTCAAAGTTATTGACAACATTTTCCATCAAATGTTATCATTTTCACAATTGACGATTTTTTTAAAATAATAATTATTATTATTTAAACAATAATGATAAATAAATAATAAATAGAAATAATGATAATAAATATAATGATAATGAATAAATAATGATTTAATTCTATCATATTATTTTGTAATTATTTCTTAAATGATCGATCGCGCAACTTTTAAATAGACCCGAAATAATTTTCAGACAATCTTGTTTAGAAATCATTCCTTATGTAATCGCATTTATAAAAAGACCAAAAATCTGAAATTTGATCAGATACTAATATTGTTTGATATCAATTAGGATCACATTTTACAAGAATTATTTCTAAATAAAATATCAAACTTATAATCTTTTTAATACAACAAATACAATTACAGGAAAACGAGAAAAGAATAAAAAATAATTTTTGTTTAAAGTTTTAAATTTCAAAATTGAAACTGCAAAAGGAATCCAAAGATTATGATGCAATAATGTCTTGTTCTTGTGTCAAATGTTTCCCCACCACCCCTTCGTGATTAAATATCATGTTTTTTTTATTTATTGTAAATAATATTTTAAATAAATTATATTACTAATTGTAATAATAATAATAATAATAATAATAATTAATAATAATAATAATAATAATAATAATATATTATTGAAATATTTGTTCAGGCAAAGTCCTTGTTTTACCATTAAAAAAAAAAACTGTACTTATTCTGAAAACTCAAAGTGCCATTTTTTCATTTTTTGTTAGTTAATCCATTTATTAGGTATTTATTAAATATTTATCGTAATTAGAATATAAAGAATATAAATCATTTTCAACGCTTAGATTTAAATTGGCGCTTTAAATTATGAATGAAATGCTTCGCTCGTAACCATGGTAACCGCATGGTTAGCATTAATTGTTAATTATTAATAAAAAGATTTTGCTACAATTATTTCTTTAATTATTTTAAAAATTATTTTTTGAATTGTTTTTTTTTGTACTTTTTTGGGGGGGAACTACAAATGACGAACATGGCAAAGGAGGAGACGCCGGTAACAACGACACATCTGATGACGACGATGGTGACGATGACGACGACGAAGATGACGATGATGATGATGATGACGATGATGACGATGATGACGATGATGGAGGAGGAGGAAGAAGTGAAAGGTGGTCTAAATTAATGGCAGTCCGCCGATGAAAAAAGGACAGCACGTATCTGCCAATCGTGATTCTATTACAATATTTAATAATAGCTTTTAATAATATTTATTTAATAATAGCGCTTAATAATATTTAATGATAAGGTTTACTAATATTTATGTAGTAATAGAACTCAATACTAATCTTTTAATAATATTAACAGGGTGGCACAATGATTACGGACAAGAATATATTGGCCAATCGAATTGTTGCTTTGATTTCACGAGCTGTTGGGGAAAGAAATTTTAATTTTAAATTACGTAGCTATTGAATTTCAGTTTCAGTACGGTGGGGAAAATCCAATTTTGGGAGTCCAGAGTATGTCCAGAGGAGGGTTTGGCCGTCTTGCTCGTTTGGATGGAAAATTGAAAAAAAGTGCGGAAATAATTTCAAATATTTACAAATTGTGACGTAATTGCTACAAATCAAATTACGCAATACGTTGAACCTTATTGCACAAGCACATTTGAATGATTTACTGAGTGTTTACGTCGCATTTTTATGAAAGAACGAACAGGAAATAATTTGCTGCAATTGCAAAATTAATTACAAAATTAATGTACACAAATCTGTTGAATTAATGCATTCCATGCATTTGAATCGATGCATTCCATGTCCGCCAGTGAATTGTTTTCATTGATTTTATTTGCCATATTTCAATATAGATTGAATATGTCGTAGGCATTCGAAGATAACAGCATTTGATAAAGTAATATTTATCCTTTCACTTAAAAAGATTATTATAAATCTTTTAATTTTATTTTAGAGAAAAAAAACTCGAAAAAAAAAACTGCTTCTTAAAAAATGAAATCCCGATGAAAAATGGAACATCGGGGCGGGTAATTGACTTCACATCATTGATTTGAAAAACTACTTTCGCTTTCTTTCACACAGGAGAATGCTATTCGTTATTGAGTGGATGAGTGAGTAGCAGGATCGGTAAATCACAGCCAACGGTAGAGTGATTGATGCATGGATAGAGGAATGGATTGATTGATGCATGGATAGAGGAATGGATTGATTGATGCATGGATAGAGGAATGGATTGATTGATGCATGGATAGAGGAATGGATTGATTGATTAGTTGATTGATGCATGGAAGGAGGATTGAACTGATGGATAGAGTAATGCTTTGATTGATTGATACATGAGTGAATGGATTGATTGATGCATGGATGAATGGATCGGTTGAGGCATAAATGGATGGATGAATTATTGATTGATGGATTATAGACGGATGGATGGATGGGTAGGTGGATGGATGGATGAATGAATGAATGATCAGACAAATGGACGGATGATTGGATGGACGGGCAAGTCGTTTCGAATTTCATTTCGGGTATTTAAGAAGGGATTTAGGAGAGAAAAATATGACGATGACGATGATGACGAGGATGATGCTTATCGGCCGATATTAACAAAGGTATTATTTGATAGCTACACTTGAAATGGTGAAAAACATTCAATGCATGCGAATGGATGCATGGATGCTGCATGCACGGGCTGCTAAAGCGAAAATGCTTCGCTAATGATGAAATATACTCCACGTGTCCTGTGAATTCAAATGCAGATGAATACTAAGAACGTTTGTCTGAGCGAAACCTGAAATAAAACAGACGCAATCAGATTCGAAATGTCAGATTATTTCAGATATCCTGGTCATCATTTCCTGCACATTTAATAGGCATTATGTTTTATTTTTATTTTATTTATTTTTTAACTTTTAAATGTAATCTTCTGTTGATTCTGATTGCAAGGAGAGAATTAACGGTCCGCTTCATTTGTAATTAATCTCGAACTATTAACTATTAACTATTAACTAATCTTACAAATTCTGATAAGAATTGTCAAGAAACTCCAATAATAATTATAATAATAATAATACAAATAAATTAATAATTTAATTTTTAATTTATTTTTCAACATTAAATCCTTAATGTTCCAATCACTGTTTGCCGATGTTATGCACGTTACTTAGCAACAAGTCTACTACGGCTTGTCATTCTGATTGATCGACAAAATAACTCGAACGGTTGCGCCAAACGCTGACCTTCTGACCCTTGACCCGGCGCCGTTTGACCTCGTTGGCACAAATTTCATTGGACGACGTTAATGGACGGAAATTCAGTCCAATTATATTTAATAGTTTCGTTTACGATTGCCCAGTGGAACTCTCTTAGCGACCAGTTATTGTCGTTGTCACTGGCAACCGTAACCACGACAACGAATTAAAAACGCTCGGCCATCGATCTCTCAGACAGATTAGCCCGTTACTCGGGGTCATTAACATGAATATATTAATGAATTAATAAATTATGCTGATGATGTTATTCCTGGAAGATCTCATTCGTCTTACTTGTCCGGTTATTTCCTCCAATATCTGGCCATCTAATAAATTTTAAATTTAATTATTCTTCGGATTCAAATCAATTATTCAAGTTTATGCTGGATTTAAAAATTAATTTCTAATTTTATTTTTTTCTTTCATGTCCGGGAAGCAAAATGAATGAAAAGCAGGTTATGATGACGATGATCACCTCCGTGATTGATTTCAACCAATACACTCCATTCAATCATGACTCAATTTCAGAGTTTTCTTCTTCTTCTTCTTCTTCTTCTTCTTCTTCTTATTATTATTATTATTATTATTATATTTAAATTTAAAATCAGGGAAAAATATTTTTAAACGAAGAACAAATTTTTTTTATAAATTCACCTCGGCACCATTGAACCTTGTCAATAAATGTCGAGTTTCTGACCTGCTTGCGTCACACTCAGGTGGTCACGTGATGGCACGTGTTATGTTTACAAGCGATGGTTTATCCATCGTCGTCGTCGTCATCGTCCATCAAAATGCTAAGCAGCACTATTATCATAATCGCCATCGTCATCGTCTTCATCGTCCTCATCGTCGTCGTGATCGTCATCATTTCTAAAACTCCAGGCTGACATTCGTGGTGTAGCTTTGTTCTATTTGTTGGGGAATTCAAAACAGCATCAAGGCATGCCACCACGGTTATCACTAACCTAATGTTGTTGCTGGGCACCTGGCTATGTTGATGCAAATAGTCGAACGATGAGACTTTTAAGTGCCTGGTGTCCAAACTTTGCCAACTGCCTGTCAATCTGTTGCTTTAAGATCGTGCATGTGTGACGTCTGGCACTTTACTGACACACCTAAACTGTTATAATCGTGTTTTCACGCTCTCTTTTGAGTCCAGAGCATCTTGGCTCAGTTAAACTTGATTCTCTCTCAGCAGAAAGATCAAAACATTCTAAAAAAAAAGTCCACGCGCTTCTCGATCTTGTGTTTTGTCTTCGAAGCTTCAACATCACTTTAGCTATTGTTGGAGCTGTCGGCAAAGCAGGTATTTCTTTTTAAGTGGATTAGTTTCTTCCGAGAGAAAATATTTTGCTTTCCCTGTAACGTGCTATTTTTTATGCGAGCCTATAACACCAGTCTTTGTTCTGCCCGTTATTAACATCCAAATGGATCGTGGAAGCGGCATTAATTAGACAGGGGTCAGCCCCTATTCAGCTCCATCCATACGCATATTGTATTACGTACTGCATCTTAATACACGTCCGATTGGTTTATCGTGCAGTTCATGGGTTTTGGAACCAGTAAGGCGTTCAAAGCTGTTAGTTATCTAAGATTTAATTTTGACCTGAGGATAGAGTAATGGATTGATTGACTGATTGATGCATGGATTGAATGATGCATGCGTGAATGGATTGATGGAGGCATACATGGATGGATGGATTAATTGATTGATAGATTATAGACGGAGGGATGGATGGATAGGTGAATGAACAACAACCTAACCCTAACCCAAAGTCTTTGATACCGTATCGTAATCTATGGCTATCTTTTCCATAATAACAGATGCAGTTTAATGTCACCATTCTCATCAACACCGAGGGTTGTTATAAGGCTTTAATCGAGGCTTTCAATTGAACACTTATTAAAGTTATTTTTGGAATATTTTATTTGTTTTCCACAGATTGATTTAAAAAGTTTTATTTTCTCACAAAAAAAAAAAAATTGCCAAAAATCCTGACAAACGAACGGAAAAAAGAAGCGACATTATGTGAAGCTGCTTCTTCAAGCGAATCGCCAACGACAATAAAAGTCAAATTCGGTAAACTTAAAATGAGAAAAAAGAACTTTATTTTTATTATTATTATTATTATTATTATTATTATTATTATTATTATTATTATTATTATTATTATTATTATTATTATTATTATTATTATTATTATTATTATTATTATTATTATTATTATTATTATTATTGTCATCTTCAAATTATTTTCCAATCATTTAGATGTTTCTCCCTTCGATGGACATTTTGTATTTGCAGGAATTTGAGGATCGTGAAGAGTTTCTTTTTTTTTGTTTTGATGGAATCAATGATGACGTTCATTGTGTCCGGAGCTATGGCTTGATCAAAAGACCTCCAAAGCATTCATTCTGCCACTCATCCATCTATGCACCCATTAATCTCTATTCATCCAACAATCCATCCATCATCTCCTATCTTTCCATCCCAATAACAATCAGTTCATCAATCTTTCCTGCCAGCTGCCCATCCGACCGTACTCATCTAACTCGTCTAACAATCTTTACATCCATCCATCCATCCATCTAACATCTGCTTATGTCCATCTAAGCATCTCTTAAGCAATTTTTCCATCCATCCATCCATCGATCCATCCATCTACCGCCCCCATCACCTCCTTATCTATCCATCCATCAATCCATCCATCCATCCAACCACAAACAGATCCGTCTGCAATCATCTGAATCATCACCATTCACATCGAAAGGTTCTTTTCCTCCGTTGTCACCCACACGTACCTGGTGCCGTGGTTCTCAACGGCCCTCAACAAGCCGTGGTACAAATCCTCTTCAGAATGACCGTAGACGACAGCTGGAAAGACGTGGAAATTTGTTGTTAAGTGTCACTCTGTATTTCGTGGTTTTATTCAGTATTTGTGGTTATGCCTCGATATTATTTGCATTTATACTTATATTTATATTTTTAATTATAATTGTAATATTAATTGGTAATAATTTTAGTTAATTTTGTGTAAAAAATAAAATGAAATCTATTCGACCTGAGAAAATGTTTTTGTGACTTTCAAAGAGTTGTTCCATCTGGTCGACAACACCCCTGACACGAGAATCATCGTTGGTTTGAAGCCAGGAACTGACATTTTTAAGAATTTAAAAAGAAAATCATTTTAATTTGAAAATCCATTTTAAAAGAATTTACTGTTTAAAATTAAAACATTTTAAATGCTAGAGAATTGAATCGGAAGGATCGAATGAAGATAGGATGATTAAGTTGAAGATAAGATGGTAACTTATTAACAAGTTGTCGTTACCTGATGAGGTTATTTGATGTTGATTTCAGGAGTACAACAACAGGGAAGATGTTGACGGCGTGGAGACGTGGTAAGCTTTCTATGGAAAGGTCCAGCAGGCAGTGCTTGTTCTGAATTTAAATAATTTATTCTGTGACGTCACTAATTTAATCTACTTAAATATTCATTCGTTTAACTGGAATATTTATGTCCATGTTTATTATTCATTTCAACGTAAAGCGTTACAAACTGATTTACACTTTGTTAAAGAAAAATAAAAATATTGAAGCACTTCATTTGAGAATTGGTTGATGTTGATGATGATGATTCCGATAACGCAACTGATGATAATGATGATGACGACGACGACGACGATGAAGAAGGGAACTCTAACGACGTTGATGGTAACGTTAGAGTAACGAATGAGGATTAGTAGGACTTGAGTGGCAATCAATGCCTTGTTATTTGAACAATTCTTTAAATCATTAACGTGTATTTGTGCTTTGGAGAGCTCTTTCTCGGGCATTAATCCATCTACTCATTCATTTGATCGTCCATCTATCCAACTGTCCATCCGTCCATCATTCCTTCCGCCCATCCATCCACCCGTCCATCCGTCCGTCCATCCGTCCGTCCATCCATCCAATAGTAAATAATTCTTTTTAAATTACGAACGAGAATAATAAGCAACATTAACGAGAAATAAAATCAAATGTAATTCAAATAAATCAATTACTTTTAAATTATTAAGTCAATCACTATTTATTCTCTGTTAAATTATTTAATCAGAAATTAATATCAATTTGTGAAGTCATAATGAAAACAAATAATTAATAAATATTATTATTAATATTAATTAGTATTTT
The DNA here is from genome assembly GCA_034509925.1 of Hirudinaria manillensis. Classification (NCBI taxonomy): domain Eukaryota; kingdom Metazoa; phylum Annelida; class Clitellata; order Hirudinida; family Hirudinidae; genus Hirudinaria; species Hirudinaria manillensis. Next base: position 5,852,235 of record CM067536.1, read on the forward strand.
TATTACTTGTAAAATAAATAAAAACACAACATCGAAAGGCAATAAAATACGATTTTATTCGGCGATAAACGCCGCAATTAGCATCATATTTAACTTTTATTTTTCCTCTTCAAGTCATTTACATCATCCACTTTCCCATTCATGGATCCATCCATCCATCCGTCTCTCAGCCCTTTTCTCCGTCCATCCGTCCGATATTGCCATCGTCCATCCGCCGGTCTATCCATCCATCTGCCGCCCGACCGTCAATCAATCATTCAACCAACCAATCAATCACTCAGTCAATCAATCAATCCAATTCCCCGCCCAACTTGTTCCAATCAATCTAAAAACCTGACTTTAAACGTACGAACCACAACAAAAAGTATTTTAAACATCAATGCTTTCACCACTATCATCATCATCACCATCATCATCGTCATCATCATCACCATCATCACCATCATCATCATCATCACCATCATCATCATCATCACCATCATCATCACCATCGTCATCATCATCACTTCGATGGATAATTCAGTTAACGTCACCTAAAAATAGCCACAGATGTAAATTTAATCACCGACGACTTCCTACATTTTTGTTTTATTAAATCAACTAATTGATTGATTTTCCAAATAAATACATTTTATTTGCGTTCGTAAATTAAATTCGACTTTTTTAAAGTTTCTCCGATTATAAATTAAATCTCTGTCGATAGTTTTAATTAGGTTAAAATAAAAATTAAATCATTTAAAATAATATTCTGTCCAACTTAAATCTATATTCGTGATAAATACTAAATTCAAAATATGTTTCCATAATCACACGGTCATGGTTATCAGTCAACCATAATTAATATATAACATATCACTTATTTATAATATTATTTAAAATTATTATTATCATTATTATTATTTATATATTAATTTTTACCGTTATAATTAATTTTAATAATCATTTAAAATTGGATGTCGTCTGCGTGACCTTCATCACCATGAATTTCACTCACAAAACATTTAAAAAATAAACAAAGCGCTACATAAATGCACTTGACTTTTAACCGCACTCGTAATAATAATAACACCAACTACCGACCCTTAGGTATTCATTAATGATCATTTCATGATGGCCAAAATGATGACAAAGACGACGATGATGACGATGATGATGACGACGACGATTACAGATCTTACGATGGCCATGATTAAAAAGATTATGATGACGATCAGTACCAGGATTATGGTGACAAAGTATATAAAATAAACATTAGATGAAGACGACGACGATGAGTACGAGTGTTAAGCTGACGTTATCATCCCTGAGTGCTTTCAACTTCAATTTAAAATTTACGAATGCAAAGAATTATTTTCTTTTTTTAAGAATTATTTGCTTTAATTATTTTATATTTCTTGGAAATTCCTTTTCCAGCATTTCTTTGAATTTGTATTTAAATGAATGAATTATTATTGAAATGATTTCCTAATCTTAAAACTATTTTTTTTATGTCTTAGCAGGTGTCCACTTACGGAGAACGTGAAAGAAGATATTAATAAAAGTAATAATATTATAATAATAAAATAATAATAATAAAAATAATAATAACTTAATAATAATTAATAATTAATATAAAAAGTTATGAAAATTATTTATAATTTAAATTTAAATTAAAATTATTTACAATCTTCAATCGAAGTCAACGATGATAGGCAAAGGAGTAAAAACAACCTTGTGCTGTTCAACATGAAGGAGAACGAAGCCAACTCAAAGACTAAAGATAAAGAAGAAGTGGTAAAAATGATCAAAGATATCACAGGCATCACAATGGATATCGTTGAATATTTCAGATTTGGCAGGAGAAGAGAAGGTGATAAACCCAGGCCATTGCTGATAAAACTTGGAAATTTGAGCAACAAAAACTTGATTCTGGAATCTGCATTCAAACTACGCAAAATTTGAATCATTCAAGCAGGTTATAATCTCTCACGATTTATCTAAAGAGAACAGAGACGAAAGAAACAGTTTGTTGGATTGAAAAGAAGAAACTGATTGCAGCAAAGGATGATGTGTCTAAATGGACATTTGTGGTTAAAGGCTCACCTTATATATAATATTTAAAAAAATAAAGCATGACGACGACGATGATGGTGATGATGATGACGATGATGACGATGATGGTGATGATGATGATGATGATGACGATGATGATGACGATGATGACGATGAGGATGATGATGATGACGACGATGATGGTGATGATGATGACGATGATGACGATGATGGTGATGATGATGACGACGAGGATGGTTCTTCAAGGGAAAAAAAGAAGAGTTAACAACATCATTCAAGAGCTTCGAGAACATCCAATGAGAAGTTATCGTGACGATCACGTGATCAAGTTGCACGAAATTTTTTTTTTAAGGATTTATTTCGGAAAATAAGAATTGATTTTTTAAAAAGAAAAGTATTTTTGTTGAATTGAATTTAAAAGTAAATTGATGGATAACATCGTCAGTGCCAGTATATTGTTAGCAATCAACGAACAGAGAATCTAAGAAAAAAACTTTTTATTTTTAGATTGGATGGATGGACGGACGGACGGACGGACGGATGGACGGATGGACGGATGGATGGATGGATGGATGGATGGATGGATGGATGGATGGATGGATGGATGGATGGATGGATGGAGAGGTAGTCGAATTCGAACCTGATTGGCTATGTTCCTGATGGACTGGTAGCTGATGCCGTAATAGTGGTTCTTGTAAACTCCAACCTCCACGAATTCACCTCGTTCCATGTCAGTTTCCATCTGTTCCGTCGTCAACGCGAAGACGTACTCGCGACCACTGATCTCGCCTGGTCTCATAGGTCGAGTTGTATCTGTCGGTATAATGTTGTTTTATTTGTTGTTTTATCTTTTGCTGCAATGTTGCTGTTATATCTGTTGTTGTAATTGTTGTCGTTATGTTGTTGTGTTTACTGTTGTATCTGTTGTTGTGTCTTTTGTCGTAATTGTTGATGTATCTATTGTTGTATATTTTATTGCGGTTGTATGTGTCGTTGTATGTGTTGTTGTAGCGTTGTTAAAATGTTCATTTTAAATTCATTTCACAAATAATATCGTTGAAATGTTGACATTTAATCAGAAACGTCCTCGTTCAAAACTTAAATAAACAACCCAAGAACAACCCAAGAACAACCCAAGAACAACCCAAGAACAACCCAAGAACAGCCCAAGAACAACCCAAGAACAACCCAAGAACAACCCAAGAACAACCCAAGAACAACCCAAGAACAACCCAAGAACAACCCAAGAACAACCCAAGAACAACCCAAGAACAACCCAAGAACAACCCAAGAACAACCCAAGAACAACCCAAGAACAACCCAAGAACAGCCCAAATAAACGTCAAGCAAAAGAAATAAAATACGATTTAAAAATATAAATAAAAGAAAAAAAAGATTTTTAAAGTGCAAAATACGAGGTTTAAACGGATGGACTTGTGAGGTTAGTTTTAAATTAGAAAACCGTTTCGGATGATTTGACAGGCCGTGCAATGTACACTCTGGAATGCATGGCATGATGTCCACAGTGAATTCCAGGCGGATTAAAGGCATTTAACATATAATTAAGCATTTAATATTAAATCAAGTGACAGAAATCATTGTAATTGTTGATGTATTTTATAGCGGTCTGTAATTGTAATCAGCTGCATTACATGATGGATTAAGTAATTGTTCTATCCAGCTTTTAAATAATTTTTAATAAATTTATTAATTTATTTATAAAATTATTGTTGATTCGTCATCATCATCATCAACATCGTAACAACAAAGACTTTTATAAACTCACGTGGCAAACAACTTTCAAACAGCTGAGGACATTTGAAGGTCAAAAGTTCATTCATTTTGTCCTTCAAAGGACCGAGGAGGAGTACGGGTCGAATACCAGGACCTGATTGGTCGAAAGTTTGTTGAATATTAATTAATCAATCATTAATGACAATAATAAAGTTATTGCAATAATATTGAATATTAAAGTTATTAAAAATAATAGATTAATCAATTATTAATAACAATAATAAAGCTAATAGAAATTTTCAGATTAATCAATTTATTAATAAAAATAACTATAATCAATTATTACAAATACTCAGAATATTTAAAAAATTATGAACAATAATAAAGTTATTGCAAATTTCCATAATAAAAAGCATTATAATTTTGTTTTGTTTTTTTTAAATACCGAAATAAATAAAAATTTATTGGTCGAAAATTGAGGAGGTGACATTTTCATTTTCGGAAAATGTTTGAAAGTTGAATTTAATTTGAAAAACGTTCATAAAGAAGTTTTCCAACATCGAAAGAATTAAATTCCATTGGTTGGCATTTCTGATATTTAAGCAGGAAATTATAAGCAATGCATTATATTAATAATAATAATAATAAGTTATAATAATTTGCTAGATAATATATTATGTCATAATATGTCGTAAGTTATAATAAACTATAAATAATAGCTTTTATTATGAATAACTTACATTGTCGGAGAGTGACGGGTTCGTAAGAAGATGAGAAGATATTGGTTGCTGAAAAATTAATTAACATTTTAATTTAATTATCATTTTAAATTTATTTAAAATAAATAATTTAAATTAAACATTTCCACGTAATTAAACATTATCAATTAAACATTTTCTGAAGAAATTCTAAAATTGAAGCAAAATCCTAAATATCACGCTAAAGGCCAAACATTTTGGTATTTTTTAAATTATAAATGTATTAAAATGAAAATAAATTACATTTCGGTAATACAATAATAATAATAATTATTATTATTATTATTAAAGTTATTAAAAATTATTATTATATAATAATTATTATTATTATTAATGATACTGGGGCTTTAATTACACGTATAACTTTAAAGTTACAAATCAATCGATAAATCGACCGCAATAATAAATAGCGCTGATGATGACAATTATAATCGTAATTATGATTATTTCTTTCTCCAGTCAGTCCTTGCCAATGACCAAATGTAATTATTCCGACACTCTGTGTTGACGGTAATTCAGACTCAGTGCTACAATTACAGGCGAATGACAAATGCTCACAATTCTAAGTCCGACAAGATTTACAGCCACCTGTCAACAATTTATCGTCTACTTAGTGGGTGGTCACATTTTGGCGCCATTTTTTGGGGAGCTGGGTGGTCGACGGGAGTAGACATTTTTGCTTCGCTTGCGTAATCCGAGATCCACGCTTGACTGAGCAGCTGCTTAATAGAAGATTCTTAATTGAAAATTCTGCTCCTAAACAACTTTCAGGAAACAAGTCCCATGTAGAAATTGGAGACTTAGCAGGAAGCGCGCTAAACAAATTGAAGACGACACGTGACCTTTTGCCCTTTCAAAGTATCACGATGAGTACATCAATGAGTTAGTTAGTAAAGTAAAATAAAGTTAAATCACCATCATCACCAAAGCTATCACCATCATCATCATCATCATCGCTGTCGTCGTCATCATTTCTAGAGCCATTGGTCGTCAATCCGTCAGCGACTCTTTGATCAATGACGTCTTAAGGTCCTTCTTCAGACGTCATTCTCGTCAACGTTTTCATCATCATCATCACAATCATCATGACCACCATCCTCGTCGTTGTTGTCTTCGTCATCGTCATCATCATCGCCGTCGTCGTAGTCATCGTCGTCATCATCACAAGAATTGCGTTCGTCACGGCTGAAGCGGGAACTGACTGATGATTTATTCAGTAGCCATTAAGCAGTTTTATAGGTGAATCCATCACTTGTCTCAAATCAACCTCTGTGTTTAATTGAAGCAACCGACCGACACATAATCACGCAGCCAATCAAACTTCCATTCAAGCAAGAACAACCGAGAAACAAACAACCAGTCAGTCAATTAAACTACCAACCATGTAATCAATCAAATAGAACCCATATCATCTTCATAGAAACTAATCAATCAAACTATCACCCATCCATTCAGACCACCAATCAACCAAGAACTAATCAACCTACCAACCTTTCAATCAATCCACCAATCAACCATCCAGTCAAACAATCTGTCAATCAACCGGCTTCCAACCGACCAGGCCAATCAAAACCACGTCCAAACATAAGAACCACCGTCCATCAACCCTGATCCCCTCGGGTGTGTCTTTTCTACCCACATTGGGCGGATGAGGGCTCGAGGGACCAATTAAAACAGCACCCGACACGCCTTAGAAGCGACCGTATGAAACATTAGACAATCTCCGTGATCAATGAAGCGTGAAGTTCAATCAACCGTGAAGATGTCCAGGAACACTCTCCATGTCACATTAAAGCGCCAGATAAGCATTCCATATCGTCGTAGCGGATTTCGGAGTTCATTTATTTTATTTCTTTTATTTTTCCATCCAACCATTATGATTATGATTATTATTATTACTATTATTATTTTATTATTATTATTTCTTTTTTTTTTTAAATCATTTAATATTATTTTCAATTCTTTGAAATTAAATGTTGAAGAAATGGTTGATAAATTAGATGTAATTATCCATTTACAAAGTTCCAAGGATATATTTTAGAAATTATTCAATAATTTTACGTTTTCAAATATTAATTCTCACGAGTTGTTGGCACAAATTTAAACCATTATTTTAAACAAATAGAAACTAATTAAGTCTGAAATTCAATTTTAAACAGTATTTTATCTTTAATTACTGAAATATCACATTTTAAGTTTTAATAAACAAACCATAAAATTTCAACCACAAGTGCTTCTAAGAACTTTTATGTCACCAATGTAATCATATTTTGTCCATGTTGACCTCGACGATGACGATGACGACGACGATGATGATGATGACGACGATGATGATGATGATGATGATGACGACGACGATGATGATGATGATGATGACGACGATGATGATGATGATGACGACGACGAAGATGATGATGATGATGATGACGATGATGACGACGATATTACTGATGTAGTTGTTTTTTTTAACTGCAACGTGAGGAAGTTTCTAATGAAGCACTTGAAGCATAAAGTCACGCTTCAGTGAACATGTGAGTTTCATCTCGGAATAAATATTTATTTTATGCGTTTTTATTTATTTTTTTATTTTTATCTTATCTTTTTTTTTATTTTAAGGACAATAATATTTTCATAACTGTTTTTGAGTTATTTTAAAGCAATTTTAAAATAATATGAAACTATTTTTCAATTAATTAGCATAATTAATTAATTACAAATAATAGTGATAATTAATTTATTGAGTGATTAATTTTATTTCAATTTGGATTGAGTTTTTTATGTTTAAATTAATAAACAATTATAAAATAATTAATTTAATTATTTCACATATTAATTTAATTAACATATATCTGTGCCACAAATGTAATGCGTTGAACGGAAACAACGATGGTTCTGAAAGAATAGAAATTGAATATTGTTTCGTGGAATCACCAGTTGATCGGGGATTGAAAACAGGAAAACATGTTTGTTGTTGTTGCTGTTGTTGTGGTTGTGGCTGTGGTTGTGATTGTGGTTGTTGTTTTATAATAAAGCCAATCGGTCATGATGATGATTTTTTCAACTCGGAAATTTCAATTTCGATTTGTTTCAAAATCAAGTTTTGAGGTTTTTGAGACGTTTGGCTTTTTGCTTTACCAAAAAACAAACTACCACAACATCAACATCGTCATCGTCATCATCACCAAGCGTAGAGTCGAGTAGTAAATCAATTAATATTACAATTAAAATATTATTTCCTAATTATTTAATTAATATTAATAATAATTAATCGTGGTATAAAAATAAGGATGCATTAAATCATTGCATAAAAATATTAAATTTCTTTTCCTGTTCAGTGGTTTCAAATACTATGTCATTTTAAGTTCACTGGACCAAAACCAAGCATTACAATCGAGTAAGGTATCATATTTATTGTTATTTATTTATTATTCATTTATTTTTTATTTATTTGCTATTTATTTGTTATTTGTTATTTATTCTTTTATTATTTATTCGTCTCGAAGGTGAAACTAAAAACTAAAATTTAATGCACTTAAAGTGTTATTTTGCAAATAATAAATTTTAATATTTTTTTTTTAATTTACAGAAAACAGAAACAATGACAATCTGTCATTTCCAGGTTCACATTTCGGTATGGAACTTAAAATAAACACGTCAACACAAAGATTTGCAGTTAGAATTTATGGAAATTATGTGATAATTTGTGGAAATTATATTAATTCTTAAACAGATTATTTGGATTATTATAAATTTATGAACAAACGAATAATTTCCGCGATGAAATCCGAGACATTCACAAGACAGGAGCAAGGAAATGATTGGAAAGTGAAACTAACCCAACTTCCGATCTCGGATTTTTCCAGAAGGTTTCAGTTTCGAACTGAAGATGAAACTACGTCTCTTCTTTGATGTGCGAAACTTCATTGAAAATAAATAAATATTTTTCTGATATAAATCACTTTTAAATCCCATCTTATTATCCAGGATAATTTACCGGCACAAATGGATTATTGAAAAATAAACTTTATTTCAGTATATTTTTTATATATTTCTTTATTTGTTGTGGTTTAAATTGCATTATTTGCCGAAAGTAAATAAGGAAATTTAATTCTCTTAAAAATTAAACCTGGATTTCATGTAACTTTATATTTAAATTCCTTCTGTTATTATCTTTCATAATAATAAAATTAATTATTAATACTTTAACTTGAATGGTAACTTAACCATGATGTCAAATAATAATAATAATAATAATAATAATAATAATAATAATAATAAAATTAATTATTAATATTTGAACTTGTATGGTATCTTAACCATGAAGTATGCCAAATAATTTTCTTTATAATATTTTCAGCTGAATTGATAAATGTTTTCGGTTCATTACAAATTATTTTGTCAGATTTAAATATTAATTCGCATTTTATTATGAAAATAATTAAGCAATTATGTAATTATGAAAATAATTATTTACTTCAGCCGAGTTTCTTCGCTGCTGCTCCGTCAGTTGCAAACTTTGAGTTTTCAATAATGGACTGCCACATGTCGATTAAAAAATTATTATTTTTTAAAATTAAGAAAACGACGAAATTCATTTCATATTCATTCATGTAACATTATTTCATTGATTAATTTATTAATATATTCTTTATTTCTGTAACTTTAAAATCCAACAATCCTCATGATTTGATTTCAAATCTATAAATATTAAACAGGGTATCGCTGCAGATAAAGTTGTAAGACAATGGTATTAGCATGTTTTAGCATTTAATTATAGTCAATTTATTTATTAATTTCATATTTTAAAATAAATAAAAAAACAATTTCATTGCAAATATTTTATAAATAAAAATAAATTCACTTTAAAGCGCCAGGAATGAACCCAACATCGCGGCTGTTGTTGTTTTTGTTGCTCGACGAATCGTCAGCTGAAAATACTTTCGTTGTTTTCCACCAGGTGTCTTTGAACGATGACCTTGAAATTCTGAAGACGTCTCCGAATTTGACCTTTAACCTTTCCATGGGGGCGGGGTCAAAAGGTGAGAAAGTGACGTCGAGGAAGGGGTCGTAATCGAATAGAGATCTGAAATCATAAATATTCATGAGCTGAAATTTATAAAAATCACTCTTGAGGCGAGAATTGATTTATCGCGAATGTTCTGAATCCCGAATAATTAATTTGTAAATTATAAATTACATTAAATAATTAAATTAATAAATATTATTTAAATATTTCAATTAATTACTTCTCGAATTAAAATTATCGTCATTTCAATAATCTCAATGAAATGCAACACAAATATCTCGTTAATATTAATAACTTCATATTCTCACATTCACATATGTTAAACTTTTATAACAAGTTAAAATATTTGAAAAAACCATAAAAACAATAAATATTAAATTAAATTAAATTAAATTAAGTGCAATACTAAATAAATTCATCAAAATCTAGCAAATACACTAGATGCTACGTGCTGGGCTATATTAATCGCTATAAAAAAAATTAATTATAATGAAACATATAAATATAAACATATTAATTTTAATAAAATAATATGTTTATAAAATATTTTGATAATAAAATCTTATTTGAAATCCAATATCGACCTCAGATAAATATCGTCACGTGACGGATGAACTTCAACAGGAAGTTCATCTTCGTTTTCTTCTTCTTCGCCTAAGTCTTCCTTTTCCTTCAACTCCGATATCCATCTTTCCAGTGTATTCAGTTCTTGACATTGAATTAAATGAATTACTAATTATATTTAATATATTGCCATTTATATTTAATTTATTAAAATATATAAATTTAAATGTTTTGTTCGTTTTAATTATGGGAGAGTCTTTTTTTAAATCCTTTCAATAATTTTAATGGAATAGAATTAATGCTATTATACAAAATGGTTTTTTGAGGAAAACTAATCCAAAATCAATGCCATTTAAGAGTTAATTATTATTATTATTTAATATTATTTTATTGTTATTAATATTAAACTTTAATTTCAATGAGTTTAAGAAAATAATCTGGAAATTATTTATGACCTTCCGGTTTGTAGTGGGCAATGATGACGATGTGTTCACCAGAGTTCTTAAGGGCAGCCACTGCTTCCTCGTGACTCATTCCTCTCAGGTCAACGTGGTTTACCTGTTGATTGATTTATTATTAATAATATAAATAAAACAATTTATTAATATAAATAAAACAATTTATTAATATAAATAAATCAATTAATTAATTTATATATTATTAAATAAGTAATTAGTTGTTTGTTTTATACTTTTCATACTAAAAATTATCATTATTATTATTATTATTATTATTATTATTATTATTTTGTAATTATTATTTTTTAATATCCACATCGAGATGTCTAACCCTTAGCAGTTTATCTCCTTTCCTAAGATCAGTCTGTTCACTGGCAGGACTGCCAGGTATGAGGTAATTCACGAACAGCCCTTGTCCAGCCACGCCTCCTACGATGTTGATGCCCAAACCCCTCGTGGATGTCCCTCTGTGGATCATCACCCTCCTCGGTTTGTGTAGCTTTGAGCCTGGCGGACTGTGGACACTGAAATTGAAATTATTTTTTAAATAATTATTGAATAATTATTAATAATTAAATGTTGTCAAGTAATTGCTTGATGTTACATTTTATTTATTTTTAATCGTCGATTTTAATATTGTAATATAATATTCAATTTTATTGATTTAATATATTTATAACGTATATACTTAAGTATATTTAATATTATAATATAATATTTAATTTTGTTGATTTGTTGATCGATCGGTAGCTATTTTTAGAACTCGTTACCCCGGCTCCTGATTGGTTGGAGGCGGGGCTGACATCCTGTGCTCTCTTTTAATCACTTTTGAATATATGGCATCATCCGTAATTCTGTTCATGCTTTTGATTGGCTGTTGAAGGTATTGATCATCATGATGGTGATGATGATGATGATGATCTGTAAAAGGGTTAAGAGATTTCTCATTAATATTAACACATTATTATGTAAAACGGTGATGTGCCAATGAAAGCAAAATGAACGAACTTCCGGTATGATGATGATGATGATCATGGCAACTATGAAGATGATGATAATAATGAGGACGATGACGATGATGAAGCAAGAGAAAATGTTAAATACCGTATCTCCTGAGCAATAGAATGTTGACAACAGTCTTGTTGTTTGTTGAGGATTTCAGGATGTTGACAGCTCCATCGTGAGTCCTGCCCGTCATATCTAGGTCATCGACCTTATTGAAACGAATATTATTTGAAAATCAAATGTTGGAATGTCCTAATAATAACTATGCGAAAATGTAACAAATTAAATTACTATTATTACTCTTAAATTGAATAATGACAATAATTTCGAATCAAAATTAGTACGACTAAATTTACCACCTCCTCAACTAGATTACCATCATCATCGTCATCGTCATCATCCTCATCATCAGCGTCATAGTCATCATCATCATCATCAACATCATCAGTCGTCTAATAATAAATGATAAGTTACTGACGAATAGAATCTTGTCTCCCTTTCTCATTCTACCATCCAGGTGTGCAACTCCACCTTCAAATATTTGAGACACAAAAATTCCACTGTCGTCTGGAAATTCCGGTGACCCAACTCCTCCTGTTATGCTGAATCCGAGACCTGATTTTCAATTTATTTTTCTTAATTTAATTTATTTTATTTTATTTTATTCTATGGTAAATATCGCATTTTTATCACTTAATTTAATGGTTTAAAGTACTAAATTACGAAAATATATTTACATGTATTACAATTCGTGTAATTTGTGTGTGATGCAACACGTGAATTTAATTAATTATGCAAATTGCCCATCAAATTATAATAATTTATTCAACCTTTGTTTGGTGAATCCTTCTTTAGTGAAACTTCAACAAGCTGCCCGTGCATGTTTGGCATCCTCTTCACTCTCTGATTGATCATCAATCACCGTTAATTAACCATTAATTCACCTTTAATTCACCATTAATTCATCAATAAATAGCTTTATGTTTGCAATTAACAAACGATGGATAAACAAGTGGAATAAATGTTGATACCAATCCAATTTAATCAAAATTTATAATTGCTTAACATTCAGCTTCAATGAAATATGTTATTCACTTGGCACGATTGATTAAAATTCTTATTTAGGTGGGTGAAAAATCAGAAAAGGTGAAATAAATAAATAAATAAATAAATAAATAAATAAATCAATCAATCAATCAATCAATCAATCAATCAATCAATCAATCAATCAATTAATCAATCAATTAATAAATAAATTAATAAATAAATAAATAAGTGATTAATTTAGTTCATTTTTTAAATAAATCCCTAAATTTCAAAGTTATGCCAGCAATTTGATACGTCAACAAGCAATTGATCAGCAATTCATTGAGGAGGTCCTTGACCGATAACGAGTGATTTAGAAATGATAATTTCAAAATAGATATATTTATTTTTATATTTATTTATCTATTCATTTATTCATCTTTTTTGTCAATGTTTTTTATTTTTATTTATTTATTTATTTATTTTTCTAAGCAAAATGAAGGATCATCTGATGACCACTTACGCAATTTTGTAATAGCATTTATCAACAGAAAATTAAGTATATATATATATATATATATGTATAATATAATGTTATAATGATATGTATATAATAATGTTAATTATTATAATTTATTCATATATAATGTTATATTGATATGTACATAATAACGTTAATTATCATTATTTATTCACCAGATGAATCTGTGAACCCGAGTTCTTGAGTAATTCTACGACGTGTATGTGTGTTGAACCTTTGACTTGTACACCGTTGATGTTCACAATTATGTCTCTCGGTCTGCAAGGAATCGTTGTTGTTGTTGTTGTTGTCGTTGTTGAGTTGTTGCCGTTGATGTTGATGTTGTTGTTGTTATTGATGGTGATGATTTTGATGACATGGTGATGATTAATGACGATGACGATGATGACGACGACGATGACGAATGCAACACCGATCAAAAAGAGATCAAAATAATGAGCGATGACGACAATGAGACTTGTGATGACGTACACATGTCTTTCCATGTGATGACTTTCGTGTGTCGGTGATGAAGACGACGACGATGACGATGATGATTGCGAAGGTGTTACAATAGCGATGATTTATTCAAAGGGCATCAGAAATAAGATAACTATAAAGATAATAACAATGGGTAATTACTTTGTTTTATAAAAGTTCTTTGGTCGATGCCGATAACAACGATGACGCTGATGATGACGATGACTATGACGATGACGACGACGGCGATGACGACGATGACGATGTGGATGAAAATCCTGATGCAAGCATGATGGATTCGAAACAAAACATCATGGATTCTATTGATGACGATGACGATGATGACGTCGATGACGACGACGTTTCACTACATTCGATCAACCTTAGTCTTCCATCTTCCATGGCCAGACCTCCCGAAATAATTCTCTGCACAAAGACGCTTCTCAGTGGGTCGATGTGCACACCCCCTGGTGCATCACGCCCTCCTGCAACGGTGAAACCCAGGCCTTGACCCTGTCTAGTCTGTCGGTATAAATGTTATGTAATTTAATGCATTCATTCATTCACTCACTCACTCACTCACTCACTCACTCACTCACTCACTCACTCACTCACTCACTCACTCACTCACTCACTCACTCACTCACTCACTCACTCACTCACTCACTCACTCACTCACTCACTCACTCACTCACTCACTCACTCACTCACTCACTCACTCACTCACTCACTCACTCACTCACTCACTCACTCACTCACTCACTCACTCACTCACTCACTCACTCACTCACTCACTCACTCACTCACTCACTCACTCACTCACTCACTCACTCACTCACTCACTCACTCACTCACTCACTCACTCACTCACTCACTCACTCACTCACTCACTCACTCACTCACTCACTCACTCACTCACTCACTCACTCACTCACTCACTCACTCACTCACTCACTCACTCACTCACTCACTCACTCACTCACTCACTCACTCACTCACTCACTCACTCACTCACTCACTCACTCACTCACTCACTCACTCACTCACTCACTCACTCACTCACTCACTCACTCACTCACTCACTCACTCACTCACTCACTCACTCACTCACTCACTCACTCACTCACTCACTCACTCACTCACTCACTCACTCACTCACTCACTCACTCACTCACTCACTCACTCACTCACTCACTCACTCACTCACTCACTCACTCACTCACTCACTCACTCACTCACTCACTCACTCGCTCATCCATTCATCCATCCATCCATGTCATCCGTCCGTCCATCCATTGTTCATTATTTCTTTTGTTGATTCGCTCATGTGAATGCAAATGCGAATGAGGGTATATCTGCTTCACGCATGAGTGAGTTTAATTAAACAGAAGATGTTAGGAGGCTCTAAACTGCTCGACACCCGTGATGATATCGTGCTTCTTTTATGCGTTCACTCATTTATTCTCTCACTCACTCCCTAACTCATTGAGTTACTCATGTACTCATTCATTTATTCATTCAATCAATCAATTACCCATTCATTAATGCATTACCTCATTCATTCATTCAATCACTCTTTCAATCATTCCGAAGCAAAGAGCAACGAATTAATTTATTACGTCATTTTCAAATCAAATCATTTCACGCTAATGCTGCCCGATGTTTCGATGGGGGTCAGAGATCATCGTCATCATCACCATGAACATCATCATAGTCATCATCACCATGATCATCATCATCGTCGTCGTCATCATCACAAAACCTTTCTCAGGAAAACGTCTTCGAATATCCACTTGTGCTCTTCATCTCCGGCATTCGTTAAGGCATCAACCTGGAAAGATGAACACCTGTTTCAGTGGACAGGTGGCCGTTCAAGCGCCCAGGGGAGGTTAATTAGGTGGCTGATTGTTTAATTAATTTCTATAGGTGTGTAGGTAGTTGGTTGATTGGTTGAATGTTTGATTGATTGATTGATTGGTTGTTTGCTTGCGATCGATTTCAGATAAGTTTGTTAATAAATATAATAAATATGACAAATTTATTAAGTAAGTAGTTTGAGTATAGTTCCAGTCGTAAATGTTGGAATAATTTGTATCTAATTGCGTTTATTCAATTTTTGTTTTGAGACTTTAAAATTCATCATTAAAAATATTCAGCCTTCAATGGAATGAAATCAACGGATGAAGAATTGATTTTTAAGAAAAATTAAAAACTTTGTTTGGAGGCAGACTTCATTAAAAGATGCTAGTGGCTCTCAGTAAGTGTCATGATGATGATGATGTCGATGATGACTGCGATGATGATGACGATAATGAAGTTGTTGTGATGAATGTTTGAAGCCCTTGGAGCTGATAATATTGTTGTTGTTATTGTTGATTTTATGTTGCTTGGCACTCAAAATGCTTAATCAATTAAGATAAATTATCAAGCTTATCAAGTGAATTCCTACGCCTATTAAAATGGTGGATGTTAGTTTTAAAACCTAATGTTAAAAACATTGCATAAATTGTATGGTCATACGAAACATCCACCCACAAAGTCATAAGAGTGCATGTGTAGGTGATGCAGCCTAATTCATTCCAGTTTTCACTAACGTTGTTGGGTCTGATTTCCGCATTCGTTACTTTCGGTTTCAAGTTCTGAAGCGACAGCGAGGGATTCCTGATGACGATGTCGCTTCCAGCTCCGTGTTTCTGACTCCTGCTGGCGTTGGAAAAGTTGGCGTGCGATTGGTACCTTGGTCGATATTGAAGCGTTAAGCAACGTTCTGAGGTCGAAATGGGCTCGTTTTCTGGATGCCTGACTGACTTCAGCGAGTGATACTGCGGAGACTGGCCGTTTTGAGGATGAGGATGATGATGATGTTGGTGGTGGTGGTGATGATGATGATCATTTCCAAGATTGTTTATGTAGGTGGCGCTCTGCTTAGTTGCTCTTCCGATCACGTGATTTTGCGATTTGCTTAGTTCTTTGTAGTTGTTGCTGTTGTTGTTAGCTTCTAGCTTGAGTTGTCGAAGACAGTAGGGGATGTCGTTGTCGTTTGAGTGTTGTTGTTGTTGTGTTTGGAACTTCTGAGCCAAATGACTGGTGGAAGCTGACTTAGATTTGGTTTTCTAAAGCACGGAAAACGAGTACCAATCAAATGATCGGTTGCAAAACAAATAAAAAAACTCAACTCCATAACGAACGTATTCCATACTTTAGGCTCTTTGAAGCTCATTCTTCTCAGAAATCCTTTGACTCCACTCATGGCGAAAGTTGATTTTACTTTTTTTTTTTTGCAAATCCAACGAAAGATCAAGAAGTTGTTTCCTCGAAAAAAAAGAAAACAACCAAGTAGGACGACCACAACGAGAAAGTCAAACGCTGTTTACAAAACTCAAGTGATTCGCTTAAACTGCAGAGCATGCGACCTTTATCACTCTACACAGGTAGACACGAGATTACCTGAATTGATTAAGTCGTTCCGCAGGTTTCCGATTCGTCACCGTGTTCCGTACCTGGTCTCACATTCACCAGTTTCCACGACTGACCCAGAAAACTCCGACAACTTTCGGAATGTGTTTATGCAAGAATGTACGTATGCAAATGATATCTTAATGTGAATGTATGTGTTTGTGTGTTTGTGCGTGTGTATGTGTGTGGCTTCTTTTGATGAATGTGGGTTCTGCTGTGAGAAACTTTGAATAAGCGCCGTGGAAAGGTGGCCAAACAAGCGAACAATGGAGATGACTTCCGCTCAAAGATGAGACACAAACGTGTGAATCAAAGTTTCCATTAATTGGACATTTCCCGAAGCTAACTTAAAACTGATTGGAATCTAACATCAAATGACTTGTCTGTGCTATAACATGTCAATTAGGTGACGATAATTAAATGAATATCGAACTATATCAATACTTATAAATTATACCTCAAATAATCATTTAAACAAAGATCTGCTTAATTAAATATTTAAGTAAATGTTTAAACTATCGGTATTTTAAAAGCACTTTTAATAAGCTAAAATTGTTTTTTATTTTTTATTGTAATGGTCATTTGATAACTAGCTCATGCCATTTCATTGTGATTACTGTTTAAGTCTATCATGATATCTCTATTCACTGTTCAAATGTTTTCAAAAAAAAACCTATCGTTCACTTATTTTCAGTTTTTGCAGCGCGTGTGTTTTAAAACATTTTTTAACATTTAAAGACATTTCTTTGCACGTGGCTACGTTTAATGGCAAAAATTAGATTAAAAAAAAGTTTAATTGTAAAATTAAAATGAAAATAAAAATAAAGCCATTTCCATCTTTCTGTGCACCTTTTGGCAAATCATCGACAATTGAATTATTGTCGGCGAGCAGGAAAAGAAGACATGAACGCGCAAGAATGGCCGAAACTATTGTTTCCACGAATATTCAATTACTCGAGCAATTCGTTACAATTTCTATGATGTAATTTGATTACGGCAATTAGTAGTCACTTTTATCGGCCATCATTGGTCATTTCTGTCGTTCTATTGGCAGTCCGTCGGATTATTTGGACTAGTTTGGTGGTGGTTTTAACATGTTCAGATTATCAGAGTGGTTGACGTGGTCAGTGTTATTACATGTTTTAATGTTATTAACGGTATCATTGCTATCATTTGCATCATCTTCCAATTACAGTCACAGAATCAAGACGAAGACCTGTTGTTACTCGTAGGAACCAAAAAAAAAAAAAAAACAGACGCTCATTAAACAGAGCTGTTCGAATTACAAATTACATTTCATTCTTTATGCAAATGGCAGGCAGCCAATGTTTGTCTTAACGTAGTCCACAGGTCAAGAAACATTTTCGAAGTGCAATGTTTAAAATAATGTCCATATAGAATAGAATAAAATTAAATGAGACACTAGCATTTATTTTTTTATATTTAATTTCAATTTATCGATTAATCCAATGACCAATGTCATAAATTTATACAATGGCCATAATCACTGCATGCGAAATTGCTTCAAATTGTTGCTTACAATTAGTGCAATTAGCAACATTATAACGATACAAAACAACGAAATTATGTTTTCACTCAATTAAGAGGTTTTTGTTGAGGTTATTGGATGAACTGGAACATTTAGAACGAAATAACGTTATTTCAGTTCACGATTTATAAAATGTTTGTATAATAATTTTAGATAATTTTTTTAATATTAAAAAATATTAAGACATTTTGATAATTTTTTTTAACTAGATAAATTTATTTTGATTGTACTCTTATTTAGCGCCTAAGCATTCATTGTCGATACTATTGTGCTAGATACTAAAAATGAATCTTTATGCAAAATCGTCGGATAGATCGGTAGTCGGTGGTGAGTGTGACGCTAAGCAGGAATTATTTTGATTAAGGCTGCTTAGCAAAATTCAATCCTATTCACGTGTGAACAGATAATTAAGAGGCGGAAGAGTAAGCACATAGGTCTGCAAGATACGTTTACTTGTTTCAGTTCGAGTTGCTATAGTAATGCAAAATTGTAGTTACTGACTATTTGACAGGAAATGATGTGATTTCATCTGGTTCTACGTTAATTTTCGCCACCAAGGTTTGTTGAATAATATTGTTCAGTTTCATTTGGACACTAATGCCATTTGTTCACACAATGAATGTCCTCAAGTCTAAACTAAATCTTTTTTCAGATTATTAGCACAAGTTGAAAGTGAAAAATGTTTCAAAACAAAACCAAAAAGCACGATTGGTCAAATGATGGCAGTTTTGTGAGCCGACCAAAGCATGGATGGTTGCATGCCAATGAACAACTCCATCCAGATTTTGGGGTTTCTTATGCAGTCAGAGTGTGTATTGTTTTGACATTTCATTGATTAATTTTAACATACATAATCTAAAATTAGAAATTATTGAGTAATATTGAATCTAGTTCACCATAATTCTTTAAGGAATTATGTTATTTTGAATAAATAAATGAATTATCATTTTACATTGACCCAATGCAAATTTAGTTTTTTATTTAATTTAAAAGAAATTTTTGAAAATTTTGACTTAGCTATGCATTTCTTATTTCAGTATACAGGCAGCATTGCTGTCCTGGAGTCTATGAAAGCACTTGACTTTGACACAAGAACTTCCATCACAAAGTAATGCAATGATTTGTTTGCTTAATTCTAAGATTTGATTGTGTCATTCACATGCTTTGTTGATGAAGCAATTTGACTTTAATCGGTTTTAAATTAATTACATTTATCTCTAGCATTTAAGAGTACAAAATAGTTTTTTTATTTCAATGCTTTCGTTCCTCTTTAGTGAATCCATAAACAGACTTTGTCACATTCTGGGTTTAAAGGGAAATCAAAAGTTTAAGAAGGTAATTTTCAAGAAATGTAAGATTTATATATTATTTAGGAATAAATCAGGATTTTGCAGGTGAATAAATGTCTGAGCTAAGATTATGGCTCAGATGTAATTGAAGCATTTGTTTGCAACAATTAAAAACGTAAATCATAACTAATTATTAACTAACGACCGCTCAAAAACGCACCTCCCTCCATCAGAACCAGAAACTCGACAGATACCTGGGCTCGAATCCAAACATGTCGACTTCCTGCATCGACGTCATCCTCACCATCACCACTGAAAGTCTGACCGTCGTAGATTCTGAATCGAGAAATGTTAGCATCTGAATTCATTAGAGCGATGCCGGGGTTTATGGCCATTTTCATTAAATGCCAGCCATAATTAAAGTGTGATTAAATGTAATTAAATTGATTTAAAGTTACTAAGTTTGAAGTGATAAATGGTTAGTTGTTAATTGGTTTCAATTACTTATTATCCAATTACTTATTATTCAGTTAATCCATCAACATTTCATGCCTTCCATCTCCTTTGCATCAGGAGGAGAACCTGTGAGATTCGTTGTTGATTGTTTCTTTTCATTTTTAAAATTAGCCTCACAGTTGATGATTAAAATAAATTATAAATATAATATGAAGATAATTAGAAGTAAATTAATTCTTTAAGCTTGCAATATCACAATTATCATTGTGCACTTATTATTGGGAAGAGGAATGATACCACTAAATATAAATAATATTTATTTATGATTTATAATATTTATAAATAAGAGAAATTCAAACATGAAGACATAGATTCTCAAAAGTTTAGTTTGGCATAATTTTAGAGATGATGATGATGATTTAAAAGCACTAAAAGCATTTTAATGAATGTCTCCGGCACAGGAGACTCAGGACTTTGTGGCCTATGTAGCAAAAGGCGACAGCGGTCGATGCTGCTATGTCCTCGAGTGCAGAGGGGGATTGGCCAGGGACGTCATCACCACCATTGGTCAGGCCTTCGAAATCAGATTCAAAAACTTCCTATCGCAGCAGGCAGCTCCTCTTACGGTTCCCGATTGGTGGGTTGAGCTTCGAGGTTTTTGATTTATTTAATTTACGATTATTTCAATGATTTTACAGTCATTGAAAAGTTATTTTTAATTGAAATATATTTAATGTTTTTGAAAATAATTTCCTGTATTTATTATTATTTGTAATTGCAGTCTTCGGATTTGCTGTGCTAATATTATGGCTATTTTTATATTTTCAATTTGTGACTAATACATCTAAACTAGGGACACATTATGCAAACATTTATGGGATGATGATGATGATGATGTTTTGATGTCATAATTATTAGCATGTTAAGAATGAGATTTGCACGAATGGTGTTTGCTAATGTTTGATAATCTTTTTGATAACCTGGGCTTTATTGAATTTCATTTGTCACGACCACCGAGTTGTGAAGATGAATATTTCAGTTAATAATTCAGAATAATATAATTGCAGTTTTTATTTGTAAATTGGTATTATGTTTCATAAAGTAGGTTAAGGAAACAAATTTATGAGTTTAATAATTTAATAGCTTTCCCTTCGAAGTCGATCCTGGAGACTTTTATTTGTTAATTGTTAACATTTATGCTTAAGATAACAATTTGTATATTTAAATTTTGTTAATAATAATATGTAATTGTCCACTTCGATGATCCCAATTTACCAGCATTCCCATGGTGAGCTCGGAAGCTGATTACTATAACGACAGACCGGACGTGCAGCCTCCGTCACCCGAGCTCACCCATCGCCACCATTCTTGCCACGAGGGGGAAGGTTACCCACACCATCATCATCATCATCACCACCATCATCACCATCGTCATCACCACCAGGAGCCCAGGAGCATTGAAAAGTTCCCTTCCGTACCCAATGAATACCAATATCCAAAGAACAACCAACCAGTACGTTTGATTGTACTTAATCACTGTTGTAACTTGATTAGAAATCTAATGTATGAAGGGCCTCAAAATATTCTTTTGATATTTTGATAATGTGATGCTATGAACAGGTGAATGAATCATGCATTTGCATGTTGTTGTTTATGATGATGATGACATAAGCCTTTGATAAAGGCATTATGAATGCATGAATTGATGAATGTTGAGCTGGTAACTTGCTGACAATAACTTCTTTAAAACTAATAATGTTTCATCCACAAACAGTCTTTTCATCAGTTATCACTTTTCAAAGCCAATATATAACTTATTAACTAATATTTGATGCTTATTGTGAATAATTAAATTATAAAATAGATTATTTTATTCCAGGTAAGGTCAGAGAGTGAAAGAGGCAAGATATTGTTTTTATTTTATTTTATTATTTTCATTATTTTTTGCCTTTTAAACTTTTATTTTTAATAAAATGCAGAATGCATGTTTTGTTTGATGCATTATTTAATGCATGGAATTAATTGACAGGTTTCGAGAAAAGCAAGAATTTTCCATCGTCTTCCTCCTCATCCTCTCAAGATATGCCCAGTGGTAGGAGTTTGGAAAATTTCCAACCATTCGGTTCCGTGGGTGAGATTTTTATGGATTGTAAAGTTTGGATGAAGCCACCGATGATGATGATTCTTTTATTGGTTCAAACTGTTTATTTCCCTGAACAAACGTATCGCATATCCGAAGATACGAACAATTAAGAAATGATCCTAAGTTTTGGACTCCATCAACACTTGCTTGGAATCTCTGTGGGAGTGTGAAAACATAAACATGTGTATTATAAATTAGAAGTGAATGTCTCAAAGAGTAAGAATGTAGCTCCACCATTTCTACTCAAAAGACAAAGGCATGGACAGCACCGTGCTTTTGCTAGATTCCAACTCCTTGATACATACTGCTTTTTCTGTTCTTCTAGGTTGACTATGAACTTCTTTGCATTCTTTGGTTCCTTGATAAACTTTCCATTCAAGATAATGGACTATTCTGGTGGTAATCATATTGATCTTTAAGTTGATGATGATTGTTTGTGATAATGTTTTACAAAAATCCAAATTTGGATATGTTATTTGATACAGATATTGCAGTTAATGTGGAAATTTATTCATATATCTTCATGAAATCAAAGATTATAAGGGCTGTAAATCATTTTTTAATTTCAAGAATAGAGTTAATATGGTGCTCCTTCTTTTCTTTCATTTCAATGCATCATGATGTCGTTGATGTCTTTGAAGTGATGTTTATGAGACATCTGTAGGCACTCTGATGCGTAAAGCCACCATGATTGATGCGAAGTAATGACGAAGGTGCATTGTCTGGGTTGCAAAGGAATGGTCGATCTACCAATGTGAGAGCAGCCACTCTTAAATAATTGATGGCGATGGAGTCCAACTCTTTTGAACGATCGGATTAGTCCAGCATCGGGTGTGGCCAGTTAAATTTCTTTTCATCTGAAAAATAACGGAGTTCCAGTTAGTGTCTAAATCCACTTCTGTCGGAGCTTCTTGTCGGCCTCCATGTGATCTAAAATCACTTCCACGGAGTGGAGTTGATTAGCAAAAATTGTAAAACCTCTGTTTGCCACTAAAATGTTGATATTTTCCTTTTCTCCTTGGCATGTTTCTGCAGATTCAAATTATCACTTACTAACTCATTTAGCAATTTTATTCTGGATAAAAATTGTCATTTACGTAAAATTACAATATCTTCAAATATATTTCTTCTCACTGACTCTTCATCGGAGTCAATATTTGATGTATCCTCTTGTTGGAGTTGATCAAGGAATTTACAGGTGGTATTTGTCCAAGCAATATTACTATTACCCAAATGGTCTGAGGTTTCCATGCAAATCTTGCAATGAATGATCAAGAAGTGCAGATGAACTCAAATGTGGTGGTGACGATTTCAATGGCCATCGGTGTGAGTCAAACACCTGCTGCAGTGAGTAAGCGATACTGCCGTGATTGACGTGAAGTAACGAAGGTGCATTGTCTGGGTCTTGAGGGCATGGTCGATCTACCACTATGAGAGCGGCTCTGAAATGATCGATGGCGAAGGAGTCCAACTCTTTTGAACGATCACATTAGTCCAGCATCGGGTGTAGCCGGCACGTTCGGGCTCATTAGCATATCATAGGTGATTGGCTTAGGTCATACGGTACTCATGACAAAGGAGAGTTTTCAACAAAGAGAAAGTTTGTGAGCTAGTGAACAAAACGAAAATCAAGGATAATCTGAGTAAAAATCCAGATCAGGAGTTTCGAAAACTAACACACAGCCAGGAACTTAGCGGTAAGCGAATGATTAGATTATTGAATAAGAGAAAATCACGAGAATCACGCGGTCAGCGCCTGGAGTTGATGTTGCAGATCATATTCTTTCAGAAAAGCCATGGTTTATTGCAAATCACATGCAATGCTTTCTCATCAGATTTGATGAAGTATTTAACACCCCATTCTTCTTTAAAATCCCAACCCTCATTTCGATGGGATTCAAGTCTGTGGAGCGAGATGGCTTCTTGAGAACCTCCAAATTTCTTTCCTAATAAAAGTGTAGTTCATCTTGCTGTATGTAGAAGGGCATTATCGTGCTAGGAGTTGACCCTGTCATTTCCAAATTTGTCACATGATGTGAGCAGATGCTGAACTAGTGTTTGAATATAATTTGCAGAGTTTTTCTTCCTAAGAACACAAGTTCTGAATGTGTTCTCGATGTACTTCTACATCGAGAGGAAATGGCAGCCCAGATCATCACTGGGCCTCCTCCAAAATTTCTTGATTTTTGGATCTTTTGACATTATGCCAATTGTATTTGAATCCATCTGCACCATCTTAGTTAAATTTCTTTTCATCTGAAAAAATATCAGAGTTCCAGTTAGCGTCTAAATTCAATGTCTCCTTTGCCCAGTTCAGTCTTGTAGTTGATGGTGGATGCTTAACCAGTGAAGCTCATTAAGGTGTGGTGACACATAGTCGTACTTGCTCTTGTTGTATCAGCAACTCATTTGGGAGCAAAAATCTTTATTTTCTGGTTAAAGCAAACATTTATAATATAAAATAAATAAAGTCAATAATGTGTCTTGTCATCATTCTTTTGAAGTACTTATTGACTTTGAACTTTCATTGATTCCATGAAGGGTTTAAGCCTCTGACTGTCCAATTTTATCCACTCCTCCTTCAGAGCCTTTTCCAAATAAAAAATGCTGGCATATTGCCATATAACTTGATTTGCAAGCAATCCCCACACATTTTCTATTGGATTTAGGTAAAGTGAGCAATCAGCCCACATCAAAACAATAAGATTCTTCTCCTGGAAAAAACACTTTGTGTCTTTCGAGGTGTGAATTGAGGCATTATCTTGTTGAAAAATGACCTTATCCCTAAGAAATTTATTGTAAATAGGTAAAAGGTTATTTGTTAAGGATCTCAAGGATTGAAGAATTTTGTTTTCCTTTCAAGACCACCAACTCTGATGATCCAAGAGAAGAAATGGCAGCCCAAACTATGATGGATCCACCTCCAAAATTTCATTTTAAAAATGATTTTGGAGGAGTTCTTACGTCATGCCAGTAATATTTAAACCCATCTGGACTGTCAAAATTAAATTTTTTTTCGTCTGAAAAAATGACAAAACTCCAATTCACATCCGAACTCATCATCTCCCTAGCCCAGTTCAATCGATACCTTTTGTGATTTTCTGTCAGTTAAATTTCTTTTCATCAGAAAAATCATGGAGTTCCAGTTAGTGTCTAAATCCAACATCTCCTTTGCTCAGTTCAGTCGGAGGTTCTTGTGGGCCTCCATCACAAGTGATCTAAAATCACTTGCATGGAGTGGAGTTGATTAGCAAAAACTGTAAAACCTCTGTTTGCCACTAAAATGTTGTTATTTTCCTTTTCTCCTTGGCATGTTTCTGCAGATTCAAATTATCACTTACTAACTCATTTAGCAATTTTATCCTGAGTTAAGGAGCAGTGAGACATGGTCGTACTTGCTCTTGTTGAAAATGGTCATGGCTACTGTGTTGATGACTCTGGAGTGAGATGGCTACTTGAGAACCTCCAAATTTCTTTCCTAATATAAGTTTAGTTCATCTTGCTGTATGTAGAAGGGCATTATCGTGCTAGAAGATGTTCCTGTCATTTCCAAATTTGTCACATGATGTGATCAGATGCTGAACTAGTGTGTGAATATATTTTGCATAGTTTTTCTTCCTGTCTAAGAGCACAAGTTCTGAAGTACATCGAGAGGAAATGGCAGCCCAGATCATCACTGAACCTCCTCCAAAATTTCTTTAAAAAAATGATTTTTGGATCTTTTGACATTATGCCAATGATATTTGAATCCATCTGCACCATCTAAGTTAAATTTCTTTTCATCTGAAACAATATCGGGGTTCAAGTTAGTGTCTAAATCCCACATCTCCTTTGCCTGGTATCTGGAAAATTCATCGCTTGAAAATTTTAAATGTTTACTAATTTAGGTTTACTAAACGGGGACAACCATTTTGAACAGAAAAAGACAACAAACACATTTGAAGATTTTATTTAATAATTAAAATTATAAACTAAGCCCCTCAAATAGTCGATGGTGTTCCTTTTCTCGTAGTCTTTTATTGCATTTTGTAGTCTGAGAGAGGCATCTCGATAACATTTCTTCGGTACTGTTGCTTTGGTCCCCGCTATATGTTGCTCGAACTTGCCCTCTTTTAAGGGACTGTTCCTTCCTCAGGACTTCGATAAATTTCCATATCGATGGATGGCTTGCTCCAACAGACTTGTTAAAGGCCATGTGCCAACCCTCACAGGAATTGTTAGTTTTAGACCAAGCCGTCAAACCATCCTCATAGCAATTCCAGAGATGATGTGGAAATCGGGTGCTTTTCGGCTACACTGGTGAGGTCGTCCAATCCAGGTGTCTTCGAAGTACTCCAAAAGGGTTGGCAATCACTGTCTTTGTGAAAGTCACTTAGATGCTCAAAACATGAAATGACATCAGTCACCTGTACAAACGCCAGAGCCGAAACCATCCTCATCTTTATAGAAAAGTCCTTGTCATTCTCATATTAGTGCTGCATGTCGTTCAATTGAATATTTCGCCATTTTGCTCTGGCAAAAATGAAAAAAACAACCTTTATTCCTAGCCGACGGAAACTGTGATTGAACGCATTGATCACTGACATCTTAAAATCGGTCATTGTAGACGTCGGTGACAGATTTGGGCAAGCATTCATGAGCACCGAAACAGATGATTGTAGGTATTTTCAGTCCTAGATGTCAACAGAGCATAAACGAATGGCATGGTTTTTTCACCGACAACACCATGGATCACATACAACTGGGAAAAAAGAGATGGGACAGATTTAAAAGTCCTGTCGGCATACCAAAAGCTGGATAACACTTGGAGATTCTTCTCTGTAGCGAAAATTAGCATTCGCTCGGAACTTTCGCTTATGTCTGAGATCGAAAACTTAGTTTCTCTGTGTGTTTCTTGAAACTCCTTTGGAATAACCAACTCAGATAACGACAGTGGATTCGGCAGCGGTCGTTCAGCTTGTTGTCTTGCATTGCGGATATTCCTTTTTATTGTCTCCACTCAAGACGATCCTGTGAGGATTATTTTGACTTGACTTCGCCTTATCCTTCATGGAATTCACCACCTTCACTGCTTCAACCTTGGCACTGTTACCGGCATGATTGTGTTCTCCGTTCCTCTTGAATATCTCATCATTCGTCGTATGAATGCATACGATTACTATGAGTAAACCATATCATGATTTACTCTATGGTGTGGTATCTGTTGAAACAATTTTCTTGACGGTTCCTCTTTGCTACCTGGCATTTGCTATAGATTCTGTAATGATTGTACTTTAATCATTACAGTCGAGACCAGTGTCAGGGCATCCTCATCCCGCCAGAGCCTGTCACCGTATCACGAAATATGGTTCCACGGAAAAATATCCAGGGACCGAGTAAGTTCTCAATGTCTTTTGGCACAAAATAAAGATTGTATTTTTTTTATTTCTCAAATAAAAAGTTTTTAGTTGAAATTTTGAACTGAGATGTTGCTATATCTGATGACATGGTTTTGCATTTTAAATTTTTGTCACAAAGTCTGAGGAATTGCTGATGAAATCTGGTGATTTCTTGGTGAGAGAAAGTCCAAACACTCTCGGTCAGTTTGTTCTCAGTGGAAGGCAGGGGTCTTCTTTTAAGCATTTGCTTCTTGTTGATCCAGAAGGAAAGGTGTGTTTGGTTGAATGATAATTGTATTCAATAGTATATTGATATTAATTATTATTATAATAATAATAGTAGTAATGTTCATTTGTTCGATTGGGCAATCACCTTTAGTGGAAATTCAGGCTAAACTAAACCCTTAATATTTTAATAATGTACTCTCATTTTAAGTTATTTTTTATGTAATTTTACATATCCTTGAGTATTTAGTAATTTGATTTCTTTAGTATCAATTAGTATTTCATTGTTTCCAGGTTAGAACCAAAGATCAGCTGTTCAACAGTGTCAGTCACCTGATAAACTACCATCAGTACAACCAGGTGCCAATCATTTCCAATGACAGTGAACTCCTCCTCATCAACCCAATCCATTGCACCTCTCAACAGTTTTAATTGATGCAAAATGAGTCGATTAATACTCTAATTAGATATAGGGCTTGTGGATTGATGACGCTTCCGATGGTGATGACGTTATGATGATGATGATATTTCATTTGATATTATGTTCACACAACAATGAGAACGAATTTTAGAATTGGATATGATTGAAAATAATAACAATTAGGAAGTGATGTTTTTATCATTAAGTTCACCATTAAAAGAAGATGGCACCGATAAGCCCACCAATCATGTATCAGGAACCGATCAAATGTTGAAAGGAGTCTTGTGATTGGTCAAAAGTGGCCTACATACATGCAGTGAGATTTTATGCAGAACGATTCAGAATATTCCGGAAGGAAGTGTCACGTTTGTTTCCTCAAATAGCTTAGTTTGGTATTTCCAAGATTTTGTTTCTACAGTGACAATAGCAGCTGCTTTCATGTTAAACAGTTTTCGTGTTTGTTACTTCTGTATTCCATTTGTTTGAAATAATTATATTTTGCACAGCAACACTTATTGCAATTTCTTTGTGTCCGTTGGCTTTCTGTCGCTATGCTGTCATTGCCTTGCATTTCTGAATCATGAGCCAAATTTATTGCACCGTGCCATTGATTTGTGATTGACTTTTTGCATTGTTTAATTATTAATTACCTAATTTTAATCAATTGGTTAGCATCAATTTGTACGTACTTGCTGGACAACACAAACGACAATTTCATTTAGATCTCCCTTTACATTTATAGTCAGCAGTTTGCAATTCTTTAGAGAAGTAATAAAGATTAGCTCATACTTTATGCACATTATGTTGCGAGCTCCTTGTTGTTATCATTGGTGGTTCCAAGTGACTTCAACCCGTTCCTGTTGGGGCTCCTAAATCTTTAACTTAATGGTGTTTGGTTTCTTGTTTTTCTGCTTAAGTCTGGCATTTTAAAGATTCTTTGGGCCGAGAGGTTGTTAGCTCATCATAATCCTCCAAATGCCTTCTATTTTATTTATTTTTTATTGGTTTGCTGAGATCAATTAATGAGTAAATTATTGTAGTTAGAGGGAGGTTTCTAATTTGTTTAGAAGAGGGATTTAGATTTCAGGGTCAGTTGGTTTATGTCTAACTGCGTTTATGTTTGGGGCAATGTTTTGGTGTAGTTGGTGTTTTTAAGTTAGATGACTTAAGTTAAATCTTTAGAGGTTTTCTATCCTGAGATTGAGACGTGATTCTATCAGCTCATCAGTTCTGTCTGTAGCCATTCTTGTGTTAATTCTAGAAGTTGCATCTAAACCATTTGATCTTATACAGATTCAAGTCACTGAGTTACTAGAACTTGTCTGGGTTTACTTTCAATCTTAAGATAATAAGGCTTTGTATGTGTTCGTCAGTTTCAGTTTAATGTCTAAGGAATGATAATTGCAAGTTAATAACTTGTTAAGTTATTCTCTCAATGTTTTTCTCCTCTTTTAAAATTAGAATCAATCGCTGGACGCCCCATAACAGGATTCTTGTTCCGTCGAGATTTCTAGTTAATACCTTGTCAACAGCCAACGATATCGGTCATTCAACAACAGTTTCCAAAGATTGTAAATCATCTTTAGTGCTTATTAATATAACGAATTTAATATTTAAACATTTAGTAATTTAGATATCATTTGAAAAAGATTACATTAAGTATTTAGATAGAATTTGCCATTTCAAAGTTACTTCTTTACTCATTCTTTGTAACTCGTTATAACTACGAAGACTTCTAACAAAGATATTATCTTTCGTTAGAGGTAACTATTTACTCTTCATCACTGAGCACATCGACACAAGCAAACATCAGAATCAGTCTGCATTTAATGACATCTCGTGATATTTGCGAGCTTTTAAATAATTATCCATGAGTTCTGTGAAGCAGACTATTAAAAAAATAATTGTTGAAGGTTATTTAGTGCAAGCATGTAACAGTGAATTTGACATTTTAAAGACATCCTTAACATTTTTTAATATACTCGATTGCAATTTGTGGTAACCCGACTTGTTAAAATTAATAATAATAATTATTATATATATGTACATAATTATATTATATATATCATGTCTGTAAAATTAAAGGAATTACTCAAATCTATGGGAAAGCAATAGCGATATTTAATATTGGCCGTCATTACCAAAATTGCATTGAAGTAATCCTTAAGAGATGCAAATGTATGCTTCACTTGTTAAGGCCCAAAAGTTTTAAGACCCTTGAGTGGTCGCTTATATTCATACTTGGGCAATCAGGCCTTATTTAATAAATTTGAGAAAAATGTAAATATGAATTTAAGCAGTATTATTATTTTGTAAGGATGTTTTTCAGATAAACACAAAAAAATATATTATATTCCTGATTTCTCTAAGAATCCTCTTAAAATAATTACAGAAATATGAAAAAAAAACTCAAGTTTAGAAATTTAAAAGAACAAATGCTTTCATTATGCATGTGTCTGTTTAATGTTCTGGCCTTAGTAAATTGGCAAGATGTTTGCGTGGTGATTAATTAAGCTTAAATGACTATAATTTACTAAAATTGGTTGACGTCTGAAATATTGGTTTGATCTGGTTCTCATTTTGTTTTACATTTTCTGTGTACGAAATATTTAGAATAATACGGAAATAACACTTATTAAAATAAATTATAAGTGGTTATTAAATTAACATGAGATATATAATAAAAGCAGGAGTTTGACCTCGCGTGATATTTCACAGATTTATTAAAAGCTGTCATGATGGCAATACAAAAAAATCTAAGTTCACTTTTAGCAACACAGACTGAAAAACAGAGTGATTCTTTCAGTAAACCTAATCACAGTCTTAAATGAATATCTTTTATGTTGACAAAGACTTTCTGAGAATCTACTACCGAATCATAATCTGCGAATGAGCATTATCTTGTAAGTCCGTGGCTTCATGACGTCACCATATGATTCCAAAAAGTCTCTCTTGGCATCTTGAGTGACGGATGGACGGATGGAATTGAAGAAGGACGTCGTTAAAGGCTCAATTAATTTTCCTAAAGTGGATTTCTTCGATAAACTTTCGTCTCCGCTTTCTTCAACGATTTCAATTCTGAACCTCAGCATCAAATTGGCGAAGATGACGAAGTTGAGCAATTTTCCTACCGGTTCGCCTATGCAGCGCCTCCTACCGAGGCCGAAAGGAAAGAAGAGTTCCTGTTTCGAAAGGCAGTTACCAGTGCTATTTATCAGCGAATCGCCGTTGTTCGTTCGACCGTCGACGTTGATAGGACAGCGATGAAAATGGCGTTCGGGTCGAAATACTTCCGAATCATCCCAGTTTCTCGGATCGTGACCGGCTGACCATAGATTAGGAAGAAGCAAAGTGTCCTTTGGAATCTTCTTTCCTCCCAACTGAATGTCTGCGGTTGTGAAATGTGGAAGGCCAAACGGTACTGCGGCCATCAGTCTCAAGGACTCCAAGAAACAAGCCTCTGTGTAGGGCAGATTGGTCCTGTCTCTTTGATCGATCACCACCTCTTCGACTTTCGACTCCACGGTCATCTTAGTGACGGCGTATTCCTGAAGTTCTAAGAATAGTTTTTGCTGAACTTCAGGATTCGATGCCACGAATCTGATTACCCAGAGGAGAGCAGCGGTCGATGTTTCGCTGCCTGCGGAAAGAAATTCCGACGGTAAATTGAGGAGACAATCTTTGTGCAGGGTCGAGCGCTCGAAAGAGTTTTGATCTTCGATTTCTATGACTTGCTCTTTGTCTCGAAAGAGTCTCTTTACTTCGTAGAGCATACCCTCCATCACGCTTTTGAAATCTTTCGAGTTGAAAACGTAGTCGTCCTCGCCGTTGAGATCCGACTTTTGATTCTTGAGCTTTTCTTCAACTTTTTCTCTCATCAAATGGTTGAGTCTCACAAATTCGTTCATCCTGTGGATGTGATTCTTTTGTTTCCCAGAAGAGATGAACCTTAGAAACCACGGAAGAAAGTCGATGTTGTTGCCGGCAGCGAGTAGATCCGTTCCCGGATTTGGTCGGAGGAGGACGTCCGAGAATTCCGTGTTATTTTCCAAGAACTCACATTCTCCATAGCAGAAAGAATAAACGAATTCTCCAACCGTTTTGCCGATATCTTCTGCAGGATCGAAAGACTGATTCTCTCCGACTTTAGATGACCACAAATTGATTAGTTTTTCTGTCTGTCTCAGAGCCAGTCTCGAAACCACTCCTGAACTGAGAAGCCTTGAAATCGTTCTGCTAGTGGCCTTCCTCTGGACTTGCCAGATGGCGTTGTATGGCTGGAAAGAAAGACTTTTACCGTGACTGTAGTGGTGGTAGGATTCAAAGTCCGGCCTGCTGGCTGTGAATTTCCCGTTCTGAACCAAAGCTTCTCGACATGCTTCTGTACCGTTGAGGACCACAGTTCTCCATTTTCCTAACTTAAGTTTTATGACGTCTCCGTAGACCGAAGACAATTCGAATAAATTTCTGTGGGGATGGGAACCGAGGTCGAAGAGATTTCCAAAGACAGGAAGAGTTCTTAGCTTCGGATGTTTAGATTCAGGAGTATCAAGTATCACTTGGTCCTTTCGTTCGAATGTAGAAGACTGTTTAGTGT
The DNA here is from genome assembly GCA_034509925.1 of Hirudinaria manillensis. Classification (NCBI taxonomy): domain Eukaryota; kingdom Metazoa; phylum Annelida; class Clitellata; order Hirudinida; family Hirudinidae; genus Hirudinaria; species Hirudinaria manillensis. Next base: position 5,885,372 of record CM067536.1, read on the forward strand.
TCGATTGAAGTACTTCACAAGTCAAAATGGAAGACTCATCCCTCGTCACCGAACAAAATTCTTTAAAAACATATTGTAAAACTTTCCTGAATAAAAAACCGGTTACAAACAAAGCAATGAAACTGTAAATAGTCTCGGGTGCAAACATCCTAACAGCAATTTGTTATGAGAACTTAATTAAGCCAAAATTAATCAGGATGCAAGGATACAAAACGTCTCGAACTCTCAGAGTTTAATTTCCAACTTTAGCTTCAGTCGTGCATAATCCGAAGGAGCAGAACCGGATAAATTAACTATATACGTTACTATAAATCGACATTTGCAGAGAAATTTGCAGCCTCTCGAGTTGTTAAAAAGTCATTTTCTTATCCTGATGTTGTGATCTGCTCGTCTTCGTGCTAATGTTGGTCAATGATGCTTCTTGAACTTTGGTACCTAAACTAACTAATTATAGATTTTCAGTTTTTCAAATTCGATATAGAATTTTTTTTATTTAAATTAAAAATTGCTTTAATTAAAATGAAAAAGTATATTCAACATAGAAAAATATATATGTATTTGCAGATACAAAATGTGCAGGTTTGTTTCAGGAGAAAATCGAGAATTTTTGTTTGTGCGTCAATAATTTCGTCCTTAAACGTGTCTCACGTCATGTACATCTCATTAGTTATGTATTTTAATTACCTTTTTATGCTAATTAAGCCAAACATATTTAAATGAAATCATTGTGTTTTTAATTACGTTCTTGAATACATTAACGACATCAAAATATGATTTTGATGAGACGACGCCATTGGTCGATTAAAATAGTAATCCTTCTCATTAAGTTAATTTATTCATCGTCGTCTGAACTTTGACCTCCGGTAGTTCTCGGATAGCCTTTGCAAACCCACGCGAAGATTGCTTAAAGTTTCAAATGAGACATCGCAAGGCCTTTTAATTGAATATATTTGCATATTAATTACTTGCTTGAACATTAATTATTAATAATTTTAATTATTAATACTAAGGGACTCCTTAGGTTACCATTACTGGCAACTAGTATCAAGTATGTATGTTGTATGTTGATCGACGTATAAATAATATTAATAATATAATTAATTAATATTGATTAAATATTAAATCACTCAGTTTCTTAAACCATCGGATAATATTTTTTCCACTAAGCATGTAATCCTTTGTGCGCTTCGAATTTCATAAACACGTTATTCACGATCACCACCGGGTCTTTTTAGGGCCAGGAATGTACAACGTGCCTTGCACGGTAACCATATCAGTATCTGTAATAAATTTATGTTTTTATAATTGCAGTTACATTAATTAAATGCCATTTTATTGATTTGCTGATAAATTGTTTACTGATCAGTTAAGTGGTTAAGTGGTTAACAGACACGAGAAAAGTAAATAAATCTCTTAGGGGAGGAGCAAATAAATCGAAAAGAAAAAGATAATCGCGAGGAATAAATTATGTTTTTTTTCTTTTTTTTTTACATTTATTTTTATAAATTACAATTTTTATTCCTCCGAGAATTCATGCACTGCTTGAGTTACTTCTTTGAACTTCTTGCAATGATTCACTAAAATTAATTACGTTCTTGACATTCCACCTGCTCTCAATTTTGATATATTATTGAATTATTATTGTTATTAATATTATTGTTATTATTATTATTATTATTATTATTATTATTATTATTATTATTATTATAACAAATAAACTGAGCAGGCTTCCGAGTCGATTAATAAGGTTTCTTGAAATTAATTACCATCATTAAAATCATCTTCAGCTGATCACGTGTCCTGACAGAAAATAAATTGTTAGACAGGCAGAAGCTTATGAATACTTATGAAGTTACTTATGGTTCAGAACGCTTAGGTTGTGGAGATACACATTTTAAGACTGGCCATAAGTTAACCAGAAGGATCGTAGAATTTTTACGTTATTAAAAAAGATAATAAAATAATAAATTTAATTAATAAATTTAAGGATTAAATATCCGAATACGTGTTAAATGATAAATTAGTAAATAATTATTAGTTGTTTGATTAAAAATTAATAAGTTTAAAGGTTAAATATCCGAAGCCGATAAAAAGCATAAAAGCACAAAAGTCTTTACTACGAGTCCTAATCCATGGTGTAAAATTGAACTGCCATTTTTCTTCGAATGTTCTTGTAAGTATTTAAGTAAAAAAAGCTAAATTATATTTAATTCAAACGAAATTAACTATTAAATAATGAAAACATAAATAGACAATATTATTAATGCCTATCGCTATTATCGCCATTAGGACGTATTTGATAAGAACTTTTTAAATAGATTATAATAACAATTAAATAGGTTAATACTAAACATAAACAATTAGATCAATGCAAGTTCCCCTCAGAACCCAACAGGAGCACAACACACCTTCAGTTTCTCCATGGATTTATGAACTTACAGAACAAAAAGAAATCTTTAAAAATAAACAAATGCACTAAAAGTGAATACAGATTCAAATAATGTTCCTGAGTTCAAATTATGGCATCGGAATCATCTTCGAAGGATAACATGACGCGACCTTTTGGCAACAAAGGTTAAAAGGTCAACGCAAGTTCAACACATACTACACTGTTTACTTGTTCACGGCAAATCCGTTAAAACAGAGCACTTGTTCAAATGATTAATCGGGAATATTAACACATTAATTAACAAATTAATTATTAAACAGATAATAAATAAATTCAATAATATATAATAATAAACATGCCAAATGAGAGTTCAGAAAATCTCCAAAATGCATAAAATGCAAAACATGGTTATTGAAATGATATTATTCATTAAATCTTTCAATTGATTTCTAAAAAAAAATCATAATAATATTAAAATAGAAAATAATATGTTTTATAATCAGATTAAATTGTTTTAAAAGTTACAATGTTTTAAAACCCTTTTATAGAAGAAAATTGAAGAAAAAAAAACGATATTAAAGCAGAAAAAAAAAACAACGATACCAGCTTAAAAATTGCCGCCCTGCAATTTATCCGGATAAGCGGAGTAAAAACCCGCACGTGTCTCATTAGCAGACGACTAAAGAGCACTGGAATTCATTTCCATCCCGACGCCTTTCATGCATTCATCTCAGCTCATTTCCGTCCGTCCGTTATTCCTCACATCCATCCGTCCGTCCGTTATTCCTCACATCCATCCGTCCGTCCGTTATTCCACATATTCATCCGTGGTTATTCCATTTGCCCATCCGTCGTCAGTCCATCCATCCATCCATCCACCCATCCATCCATCCATCCATCCATCCGTCGTCAGTCCATCCATCCATCCATCCATCCACCCATCCCATCCATCCATCCATCCATCCATCCATCCATCCATCCATCCATCCATCCATCCATCCATCCATCCATCCATCCATCCATCCATCCATCCATCCATCCATCCATCCATCCATCCATCCATCCATCCATCCATCCATCCATCCATCCATCCATCCACCCCATCCATCCATCCATCCATCCATCCATCCATCCATCCATCCATCCATCCATCCATCCATCCATCCATCCATCCATCCATCCATCCATCCATCCATCCATCCATCCATCCATCCATCCATCCATCCATCCATCCATCCATCCATCCATCCATCCGTCCATCCATCCATCCGTCCGTCCATCCGTCCGTCCGTCCGTCCGTCCGTCCGTCCGTCCGTCCGTCCGTCCGTCCGTCCGTCCATCCATCCATCCATCCATCCATCCATCCATTCCTTCTTCTGCCCATCCATCCGTCCACTGTTTACATATGCCTTATTGCAAAATTATAAGAATGATAATTTTTTTCTCCAATTCCTGACACTCAAACTCAATATAAACATTAAACATTATTATCAACATTAAATATGCACGAAACAATTCCAAAGCAAATTATGACATGAAAGAAGAAGTTCCTTTTGAAATGAAACAACATTTTTTTTTAAATAACAACAAAGAATACTTTCATCCGATATTTTCAAAAATAAGAAAAAAATAATCAAACACCTCGATCGGAAAGAAACGCGTCCCAATTCACAGGGCATTGTGAATTATGAATTATTTACGTCAAGAAAGCAATTCACAATGCATCGTGCACAATTCAACACCTCCTCCCTCTCTCTCTCTCTCCAACTCCGTCAGCATCTCACCCAACCTCCACTGAGATGAAGTTAAAGACTCAATCCAAAGTGCCAAGCAAGTGTTCCACGTCTGTGCTCACCTTGCTGCTATGTTTGGCGCCGAAAATTGAAAAGTCGTTGTTTCGATTGTTGTTGTTGTTGTTGTTCTCATTGGCATCAGTATTGTTGCTGTTGTTGCTACTGCTGGAAGTCCAGTGGAATGTTGAGTGAGTTACAATATAAAAATAAATTCTAATTTATATAATATTTTCAACGATATTTCCATCATCTACTGCAATTACAGACAATGTCATCACCATCTTCATCATCACCATCTTCGTCATCAACACCGCCGCCATTATAACCGTCATCCAGGCTTTCCATCGTCGTGATGAGCAGATGTTTTCATTTATAACGTTCCATCAGGTTGTCCGTATTTTGACGTGAGAAGGAGACGCCGATGATAAACTGAGAATCCACTCACAGAAAGTCACAAAGACTTTTTTCTTTTTTTTTTCTTTTTCTAAAATAAAAATTTTTTCGAAATCAAAACTTGGACAAAACCTTCCCGTCGAAGAAGGAAAATATCGAGGCCTCTTCACTGAAGCGAGTCGGGAAGTCATTGATGCGTGTCTTCGCTCGGAAGACGTTCCAGATTTTCGTCTGAAGACATCGACCGTCATCATCGTCATCATCATCATCATCATCATCATCATCACATCATCGTCGTCGTCGTCATTACGATCTTCACAACAGTCATCGTCATCATTTTATCCCAGGTATTTATTATTTTTCTTTCTTAGCACAAAAAGCCACCCAATGGATAACCACCCATGCGTGTCAAATTATTACTCAGCGTCCAATGTCTGTGCTGCCTTCGACGTCGTGGTTCATCGTCATCATCGTCGTCGTCGTCGTCAGCGCCGAGTGCAATGGCCTCCGTGATGATAATGATCTTCTCAGTGGAAACTTGGAGCTATCAGAAAGACCTGAGGTAGCAGGTGAGCAGCAGTTCTATGTTAATCGATTAAATTTGAAAATAACTAATAAAAATTAAAAAATAAATATTAATAAATAATTTACAATTCCAATCAAGCGTTTTCTATGCACACTTCTGAGACGAAGAAAAATGAATTATACTAATATTCATATATATATTTCATCCAAAAAGTAAAAATATTGAATAAAAACTGTAATTGTCTATCATTATATTCTACTGGCACTTGGTATTGCTACCATAAGTCAAGTGATTATAACTGCACGATGTTATATTTAGTTTTGACAATTATTTATTGATAAAAAGAAGTACTTCACAAGCACCACAATCAATCCACACTTCCTTCGTCCCTCTTCCTCTTCCTCCTCCTCCTCCTCCTCAATAACGCCTCGCATTCCTTGACGATAATTCCCATAATTCGACTCGTGAAGGCCCATAGATCACGTGACCAGCGGTGCGGCACAACCCGTCAGGACGGTCACGTGGTTTGCGCCATCAGAGTCCGCCTCGATGGTCCGCGCGACGCCATTTCTGCGCGGAAGTGATTTTACGCTTCGCTGGGAACATCTTGATTGTGGAGTTGATCTCGATGTTTCCATATAATCTCCTATTTGTTGCGTCCCTCTTCTTATCCTGGTATGTCTGGTGCGTTGTATGTCTGCACGTCTGCGTCTGTCAGCGTTTATATCTCACGTTTGCAGATCTTGTATCTTTGGTACTAAAGTCATGGTACGTTGAAGTTTACGAATTTCATGTAAAACCACGTTCGTGCTTGTCTTAACAGTTTCATTGAAGTTCCACACACGAGTTCATTGTGCAGTCACCTCGAAGACATGTAATTCTTCGGAACTGCATTTATAGCCACGTGTTCCTTTTGTTCGGTATCTTCGTCAATCATTTGAAACTCATCCCCAGAAATTCGGTTAAGACTTGCATTGTTTTGTATTTTTTTCTGCATCATTTCGTGATATTTCGACTTATTCGAGCCTCGCTGTTGTCTGCTTTTGCAGATTACATGTTCCTCAGTGATTGATTGAATGAATGGAATTTATTGTTTTCATTTCGTAAAAAAAAATACTGCTTCTTTTTCAGTTTTATTTCAGATCACTTTTTGGCACCTCCTTTATCTTTTGGAGAAAGCTATAAAATTATCATCATCATCATCATCATCGTCATCATCGTCGTCCTCGTCGGCGTCGACGTCGTCATCCTCGTCGTCATCATCATTTTCACCGATATTTAATTTAAAAAATGCAATCGACACTTTGGGATATCAAATTTCGCCAACTCAAGAGTTGTTGAAAAGACTCACAACAACAACAACAACAAGCTTTAATGAACAACAACAGCTCCCTGCTCTTTGACATCGTGCAACACCTACAAAATATTTTCTGCTTCAGCAGGTGTCCCTTCATCCATCCATCCGTCCATCCATCCATCCGTCCGTCCATCCATCCATCCGTTCCATCCATCCATCCATCCGTCCATCCATCCATCCGTTCCATCCATCCATCCGTTCCATCTATCCACTCATAGGGATATCGGAACATAGAAACATAAAATCAACACCAAAAACCAGTCAAAACAAAAACAAAGATATCAAATGCTCAGAAACATATAATTTTTGCTGTTTTGTAGAGTACTAGAGATTGTTTGTTAATTTATATCGAATTTTTTTCATTTATCTTTTAATTACCTTTTAATCCATATTTTACGAAACAACTCAGGAAATAAACATTTTTCCAGAGGAATTGCAATTTTTAATCACTCAAAGGCATAATTATATAATAATAATAATAATAATAATAATAATAATAATAATAATAATAATAATAATAATAATAATAATAATAATAATAATAATAATAATAATAATAATTTATGCGCGTCATTAGTTATTTAAGTCACCTTCGTTGGTATCCATGACGACCGATGGAGTAACTTTTATTTATAGCCTCTCGAGGGACGATACACAATTGAATCAACTGAGCCGACAATAAAAACAGGTGCCTCCGAAGGTCACCGCCCAAAGGTCACGACCCCGTGACCTCCGCCACGCCTCTCGACCCTATATGAACTCGCCACTTGAACTTTAATTGCTTCGTTGCCATGGTGATGGATGTCGCCGAAGAAAGGAGGTGCTTTATGGCGGCGTGGAGGATGCGTGCTCTTGTGATGATGTGCTTTGTTCGTGTTATTATTAGGATCGTTATTATTATTATTATTATTATTATTATTATTATTATTATTATTATTATTTCGGCATTATCGTCTTTATTTTGTTTTTTTTTTATTTTCCACACCAAAACAAAAATATCCGATTATTTTGAGCACCGCCCTCCTTCCCGGGATAAACCGCGTCGGACAATAAAATAAGAAATAGCGTAAACAACGAAAATTATAAACGATCAACACATTAGAATAATAATAATAATAATAATAATAATAATAATAATAATAATAATAATAATAATAATAATAATAATAATAATAATAATAATAATAATAATAATAATAATAATAATAATAATAATAATAATAATAATAATAATAATAATAATAATAATAATAATAATAATAATAATAATAATAATAATAATAATAATAATAGCAATAATAATAATAATAATAATCAACCGATACAATTCTGATAATTTTACAAGCAACTCTTGATCTTCTGTAACACCAAAGGGTTTCTGGCAAAAGGCACCTTCCAAAGGTTGTCGTTTGAATCTTGCAACTCGTTCGTTGCTTCCGTCGGAATATTTTAAGGAGATTCGAGAAGTTTCTTGTACTCTTCCGTGTCATTGAAACATATCGAGGGCTGAGGGAATTCCATTGACGATTTCAGTTTCAACTTTCATCTTCTGCTGACCAGGATCACCTTCTGAAATGACATCGACGTATTTTTATTGACGAAGCATTTTTACATGTTTATCTACAAATTTCTGATTAATTCAATGATTTATCTGTCCATATTTTGTTTGCGACTTTCATTTTAGAAGTTTAAAAAAAAAAATTTAGGATCTTTTTCTGGAGATTTGGGCAATCTGGAGTTTACAGGATCTTCTTGGAAGTTGTTGTGAACGTTGACAACGTTGTTTGTTTTTGTTTTTATCTCCTGTGACAATCGTTTCTGCTTCCAAATGATAATCCAAATGTTCTGAGAACCGTACTTGGATTTTTGGAAGTTGTTTTCTTGAGATTCAAACTTTATTATTTAAAATCATTTCAAATATTAATTAGTCTTTTTCGTTTATAATTTTAGCGAAATCTTTACTTGATATTTAAAGCAATAACGTGATATCTTAAAGTATAGTTATATAAGAATGTGATCATATATATTATATGATTATAATATTAATTATTATTATAATTATTAATTATTATTATATTTTGTATTATATTATAAATATTATATTCCATAGTATTATATTGTAATTGTGACTCATCAATCTACTTTAATGTAGTTCATCACAATATTTTGGAATGGCAGGAATACCGTAATTGTAATTATTAATATAATTAAAATAATTGATTTATTTTAATTTCTTTTATTTTAATTGTAATTAATATTAAAAGAAAGTTAAAGTGTTAATAAGCAAAGCTTTTTAAAAGACTTATTTCAGAACAAGTGCTCTCTGAGTTGGTCACATTTCGTATCAAATTTTCGAGACTTTTCTGGAAGGAAAAGAATGAAAAGCAAATCTTTGTGACGATCAAACAAAGAATTAAAAACAAAAAACAATCATTTCACTTATCTCCAGAAGCGGAGGGATATTTGGAGTACAGAGGAAAATGAGAGCTAGTTGGTTGGTTGGATGGATGGATAGATGGATGGATGGATGGATGGATGGATGGATGAAACATAGGCACATAGAAATACTTTCAATCTTAATCATCACATCGTTGAAATGTAGCAACGAATGTGAGCGATAAATGAGTTCTACTTGGATTTCTATGTTCTCGAGCGTTACTGAGGAGGAAACAATTCATCATTCAATAACTTTTCAGTGATTTCCACCACCACATCTGAATTCAGAATTCCAGAAGTGATTGGTTGTTGGTTGGTACGATGATTGAATTGTAATTGATTGAATCAATGGCTGATTGACAGGCTTCCTTGATTGGCTGATTGATAAAAAATTGATTATGTTAAATTATTATCATTTATTTGATTAAAATGATTAAATCAAATTACAATCATTTATTTACTACGTGAATTATGACAACACTGCTATATTATAATTATAAATAATTATAAATAATTGATATTGTTGAAACGTGAATAACTGGTCGATCAGCTGAAGTAAAATATTTTTGTTATGGATGTTTAAAATATATTTTTAGGATTGAAACGAGTTTTTTAATCATGAAATTTCGTTGAAAGTGTCAAAAGCATTGCCCCTCGATGATGATGACGATGAGGATGATGATGATGCGTTGTTGATGATGATGACGATAATGATGGCATCATGATGATGGCTGTAATTACTAGATGAGGGATTGATAATTTATATTGAAGAATTACTAGAAAGATGTGATCATCTTATAATACTTAATTAATGAAAATTATTTACAACAAGCCATTTTGTATATTTATCGGTGCCGAGCGAAATGGCAAGTGATTTTAAATTTTGATTAAAATGTTCAGTGTTTATTATTTTTAATTTATTTATAATCAAATTACTTTAATTTTAAAATCTGTCTGCAAAATATTATTATTATTATTATTATTATTATTATTATTATTATATGAATATATTTTTAACCATGATAAGACATAAATTTAATTTATTCAGACATCTCAAGTGATAATAATTCGATTCGAGGTGCTAAGATAAGAAATATTTCCATGGTTCCACAAAGTGGAATCGGAAGATTCCATTCTGACAGGAGAGGGGGTGACAGCACCACATTGCTTTTATCGTCAAGACCTTTTACTATTGGTGCTGAGTAATTCTTTGACATTTTGAAGTTCATGCCACCATCATAAGATGAATTTTCCTGTTAATGCATACTTAATTTGTGATATAAGATTGCAAGTCATCATTATCATCATCGTCATCATCATTATCATGTCTGGCAAAAAGTTTAGTTTAATTTTTAATTTTAATGCCAGTTAAAATTCTAAATTTTGGAATAAATAATATTTAATAATAACTGAACAATATTGTATTGCATCATGACAACCATTTGTAATTAGGGTAATGGTAATTTTAATAAAATATTTATATATTTCATAATAATATAATGTTAATTAATATTATAATTATTAATTATTATAATTGAAAAATTTCTTTGGCATGGAACATCTTGCAAATAACCAAAAAAAAGTGCGAACGTAGCTGAATGGTTTCCTGCATGCAATGCTGGTGGCAATCACCTGCCCAGGTTGTGGTGCGCTACATAAATAATAATAATAATAATAGACTTATAGAATAAATTAAAACTTCACAATCTATTTTTGGATTTATTGGATGTAAATTATATGTAAATTGCATCTTATGTATGTAAAACAATCAAATAAATACAAAACATTATTCAGCTAGAAGGTTCAAGAAGTTAATTCCGGCGCACTGGAACACGTGGAAAGAGGCACGTGATCAAATCGGCCAAATTAGAAACACTGGAATTTCCAGTAATTAACGATAATTACCAGCCAATCGAGTCACCTTTGAAATAGTTTTTAATAATTGTTTCAACATTTATCAACCACCAACCATTGATTGAATCAATCAATCAATGAAAGGATTGCTTTCAACTGCAATCAGTTGAGCAGTGCATAAAGTATTGATTCCATACAGTTTAGTAAGCTCATATTTTACAACTTTATTTCAATTTAACATTACAAAAAAACCCGATTCAAAACAATCGAGTTATTAATATTAAGTTAAAATTTAATACTTTAAATACAAAAAAATAATTAAAAAAACTCAGTTGAAGATATAAATAAATAAATTAATTAATTAAAAATAAATAAACAAATAAATAAATATCGGAATTGCATTTTATTCTTTAAGCAATTTTTCAAGACTTGTATCTTGAAGGACAGAAACAGATGGTTGCCGAAATGTTCTGTCATCCACTTTTCCTTCCCTCAATTATCGTCGTTTCCCGCCAAAAATTCCATCTCAGACGAGTGCAACATTCAAGGCTGAATGCGAAGAAAAACAAATCTCGTAATAAGCATATTTAACTATTTAACAATTTATTTGTATTTAATTTATTATTTATTTATTTTTTTTATTAGTATTATATTGATTAGTATTGTTAATATTAATTTTAAGAAATTAATAATGGTGTGGTAGACATAATAGTGGGAGATAGGTATTTGGTCGATGAATTACGTTTCCATGGAAAATTATGAACCGCAAAATGAATTGATTAAATATATGAATAAACTTAAATATACATTAAATATATATATAAATAAACTTAAATTTAAAATCAAAAATGTTTATTTGATTTAATAATTTGTAAAAAAAAACAACTAGCAATTATGATTTGTAATATAAAGTTACATCGGACATTAAAACAATGTTTATCATCTTGACTCAAGTATTTCATTGAAATTAAGAACTTCCAATTTCGTAATAAATTCATGATTAAATCATAAAATTAATAAATGAATGACAATTGAATAGAATTTAATTTAATTTAGAATTGTAAAAAACTGTGAAATTATTTAATACTAATAATAATAATATCTATTGATATATTTGTTAATAAATGTTAATGTTTCTAACCGTTATGATTCTAAAATTATTATTATTATAACTATAAGTATTATTATTATTATTATTGTATTTATTATTTTATTAATAATATGTTATTGTTGTTGTAGGACTTGAGTGCAAAGTCTTTATCTCACGTGTTTTGTTAAAAAGTTGCCATTTTTATCGTCACAATTTCTGTTTGTTTTCCACGTTTTTTTGTTCATTTTCCGAGAAAATGGTTTTCAGAAAGTGTTTATTTATGTTTAGTAATTGCTTCAACATTTATGTAAATATATGTTTTTAATAATTAATAATTAAATTTTAAATAATTATTTTTTAATTATAACTTTTAAATATTCATTTTAAATTATGATTTACAATAATTGTCATTTATATTTAATTATTTTTAATTATTGTTATTATTAATACGAACTTCTGATAATATTGTAAAAGTAGAAAAAACGAGTATTATTTATTTGCTCTTATGTTAATATTTTTCATTTATGAAATTAATATTTTTTTGGTTAAATTGACAATAAATTTCAGTCTTCGTTCTTTATAAATTAGAATGATTTACTTTCGAAGATAATTTGAAAATATAAAATCTAAAATTATTAAGAAAACCATCTTTTTTTTACCTTGAAATAAAATTGAGAATTTGTAAACAAATCCTAACAAATATCCTGAAAACCTACATCATTAAATTATTTATTTGCACAATAAAACTATTACTAAGAATGTTATAAACCATTAATAAACATATTTACACTTACTAATCAATGCAATTGATAAATAATTAAACTTAATTGCACCTTAAACACCTTATTAAACTTTAGCATATTAAGACATGCTAATTAACATATTATACCTACATTAAAGTTTAGCATAATTAACATATTATACCTACATTAAAGTTTAGCATGTTAACACATACTAATTAACATATTCATTTGCTTTGCAGACCTGAAGAGGTTCGAACCATCATTCCAATCAACGAATGAATCGAAAAAAGAAAAAAAGTCGAGGAAAAAACTCGTCGTCGCCACCATTCTCGTAAGCCCTCATTAATATTCATGGATTTTTAAAAAGTCATTAATAGCTATTATGCTAATCGCGCTAAGCCTGGCGCATCACAAATAAGCGGAAGGAAAATAAAATGAATTATAAAATAAATCGGAAATAACGGATAAATGATTAAAAATTAATGAATTAATTTAACTTCTGTAATTAGTTTCGAAGCCCAGAAGAGGTGATTTTAGCCACGCCCATCGTGTGTCCTGGACCAATAAAAGTTGAGACCTCTGCTTTGTGCTCGTGATAGTGTATTTATTATCTGCTAGGGAGGCCATTAATGTCCCAGTTTGTTTCAATTCATCGTGGAAAATATTTGGCAATCAGTCAATCAATCAATCAATCAATCGACTTGATGATTAAAATAGTTTATAGAACAATTATTGAATTTTTTTTGTAAAATGATTTAAATTTAAATATCCAAAATATTAAGATTATTTTAAGAAAATATAAAATTGATATCTTTATGTCACGTTTATTTAAAAAAATATTTGACACGAAATCATTAAACTCTAAATACTTTATTAACAAATATCAATTACAAAAGAATATGATGATGATGGTGGTATTATCACTTGATAGCGATAGTATCATTGATGATGATGATGATAATGATAACGATGATAGGGCTGTACTGACTGTACTGATCTTGATGATGATCGTTTTCCATGGAACAATAACTCGCCGTAGTATCTTTGACTGGATTGCATCCCAATTACTTTCACAATTTATCTGCCTCCTATTTTCAGAGCTGTAATTTTGTACTTCTGTAATTCAGAAGTCATCCGTAATTATTCCTTCTATCGTACAATAAGATAATGCAAAGTGTTGTTATGATATTTTTTATCATGAAATCATATAGTCGTACCCATCTCGAGTAGCTTTTAAGAATAATAATAATAATGTTATTATTATTAATATTACAATTATAACATGTAATAACAATAATAGTATTACTATTACTATTATTAATATTATTTTTGATGGCTGTTTACGGAATATTGTTTATAAATTAATGATTTATGTGTACAGCTATTACCAACAGAATCTCGATTTTTTTTTTAAATATTTTTTCTAAAACTTATTCACAACAAAACTTTAGATAAATTATAAATTATATTTAATGCTAATTATGTTAATTAATGCTAACAGTTTAAAATGCAAATCATCTTCAATTTCATATTTCTTAAAAATAGGTGGTGAAGCGTTCAAAAGGTTCAGACTTATCAGTCTTCTTTGAGTGACACTAATGACTTCAATTCAACAATCATCCTTTCAGACAATAATAATAATATATTGTCATAAATAAATCATAAATCCTGAAAATTGTTTTATTTATTTCAGTTATGATGATGATGATGATGATGATGATGATGATGATGATGATAATGATTATTATTATTTTTATTTTTTTTTTATCTTTATTATTATTGTTGTTGTTGTTGTTGTTGTTATTATTACTATTATCGTTGTTGCTGTTGTCTAAAATATGTCTGCAGTTCCGGCTATTATTATAATAGCTACAATTATCATTGACGCTGAAAACGATTTCTATTTATTACCACTTGAAATTCTGATTTAGACGTCTAACATCCTCAAACGTAGCACAAGCGAAATTCAATCCAAACGACCCCACACAGGTTGTTATACCAATTCAACCACCCACTTTCAATCACCAAGTTTCAACTCCACAAACCCACTTCAGTAATGGAAAGACTGAAAACGAAAGCATACGGCCAAAAGGTCGTTATTGTAATAAAAGAGGTGCAGTGGGAAAATAGAAAAAATAGTCTCAATAAGTTCGTCCCATAATCAGGGATTTATCAAGGATTCTCATCTCATGGCCTGAACAAACGTACGTTGGTGATGTTTTTATGCCCTAAGTCCTCTCTCCTCAGCACCATCTCTCCATCAACACACCTTAACCACCCATCCATCCATCCACCCTTCCTTACGACTCACGGTGCCATGGATACTCGTTGGCGTCTATAGCCCTCCCTCTGTGGAGAACATCAAAATGTTGGAAATATAAAACTCACTCAGGAGTCTTCTCGACAAGAAAGGAAAGGAGATGACGAGTGGAAAAGGTGAGGGTGGATTTTAAGAGGAGAGATGCTGACGGGATCGGTGAGGGATCTCCAGGCAGATTCCAGCTGGTGGTCCCAGTCGATTGTAAACTTGTATTTTTGGATAAGAGGCATTAATTCGTCTGTTCGGATCGTAAAGATTCGTTTAACAAAAACACACCTGTCCATAGATCCAGGTGGACGAATCATAAATGAAAGCAGTTAACTATTATTGCCGGTGCGAAACTGCAAACCATGGTTAAAATGTAAAAGTAAACAAATAAGAATCGTGAATTAGTAATTTAGAATTTATCCTTTTGAATTAATAATTTAGAATTTTGACAGATTTCTTCTGGTTTTTTTGAAACATCAAAGCATCCGCTCGTACTCCAAAAGATCAATATTTGTTTGGTTCTTTCGTAAAATTTTTGACGTGGGTTTTTTTATCAACTGAGTCCTAAATTTGTTTCTAATTGTTATTAATTGACAAGAAATTCAAAAATAAATCACCAAAAAAATGTTTCCTTCTCATCCATGCTTGGACGAAGCCTTTTGACTCCGCTGAGTTTCATTTCTTTTGAAAATTTCAATTGTTTTCGATCCAACGAGGCATGGAAAGAATGATAAATTCTGCCATGTTGAACGTCAAGATTCAAATAAATACTTGATAATATCGATATCTAAAATAAATTAAATATAACTCTTGAAAATTATGATTTCATAATAAATGCTAACAACAATATAATTATTTTACGATATATTTTTGTGTCCAATATTAAATTTTCACTTTCCATTCCCAATGTAGCAGATTTAATTTCAAATGCTACTACAGAAAATCGAATAACTTTATATCCCTGATATAGATTTTATCATAATAGCCTCTTAACGTGATGGTCTAAACAAATTAGCAATCAAAATAGAGATTTAAAGACCTTAAACTCAGAAATAAAAAATAAATCCATAATCAATCAATCAATCAATCAATCAATCAATCAATCAATCAATCAATCAATCAATCAATCAATCAATCAATCAATCAATCAATCAATCAATCAATCAATCAATCAATCAATCAATCAATCAATCAATCAATCAATCAATCAATCAATCAATCAATCAATCAATCAATCAATCAGTCAGTCAGTCAGTCAGTCAGTCAATCAATCAATCATAATTAATCCAGGAACCACCTTTCGTGATGTTCAAAAAGGACAGCTACCAAATCGCAGGCAACGAAAGATTCGAAGGTTTCCTCGTCGACCTGCTCAGACACTTCGCCCAGTCCCTGAACTTCGACTACGAAATAAGGTTGGCAACTGACAACAAATACGGAAGGATTTACGTCAACAGGTTCTGGGACGGTATCATCGGCATGATACACAGGAAGGTTGATTGATTGCATTCATTACTTTTCTTTCTCACTGATTTTCAAGTTTTTTTTTAATCTAAATAATTTTTTTAATCTGAATTTAAATTCATTTTAATTTAATTATAATTACTTTGCAATTCACAAAAAGGAAGCACTAATTATCCTGGCAAAGCGCCAATATTTTCCACAAGTGGTTGTGGATCCGTGCGTCTAAATGCTCTCACACTTCTGAGTCATCTATGAATAATAATTACATTGCATACAAACTTTAAAATACTTTCGGGTAACAGTACCGATTGATATGGTTGAAGTGCTTATATTTCAAATATCAGCAAATCGATCAACATTCAATAACATGCTTCTCAACGTTATTAGCCCCGTAATAAAATCATAAGCATTATCATCGTCGTCGTCATCGTCATCATCGCCATTGCCGTCGTCCTCCTCCTCCTCCTCATCATCATCATTATCATCACCATAAGTAGCACCCTTTTCACACCGAGGTGTATAACTTTTCCAGACACCTGCATTTCTCAGAAGTCTGTTTTCCACCTCCGAGTGATTTACTGCAACCTTTCACCTGCCATGTGCGATGTGTCGTCGTGTGTCCTATTAATTATGTCATTGAATGTCCTATAAATTATTCTAATGAATGTCAAATTAATTATTCATTATCCCACTGTGTGTCCTATTAGTTATGCCATTGAATGTCTTATTAAGTATTCCATAGTGTGTCCATATTATATTAATATACAACCGTGCTTCCAATAATTAAACTATTAGAACATAATCTTAAAATGTCCCCCTTCATAAAAGTGCAACAACAGATATTTCTTTAATAAATTATCGAGTATTGTTAATTTCTGTGGTTCTGAAAAGTCTGAAAAGTCGTTTGGCCAAGACTAGGTTAATCAGTTCTTGTCGTTGTTGTTCAGCTAATCTTTAATTTGAATAAATTGTTCTTATTATTTTTTTTTTATTTTGACTGACTTATAATCACTAATTATTATTGTTACAGTTGACATTGTGACGTCATTTTAAAAGTTAATCGAACTTACTCTGTGTGTTGTATGGGTCTTCATTGATGGATGAATTTATGTACGACTTGAGAATCGCCAGCAGAAGTTATTTTTAAACATTCTTTCATGTGCTCTCATTGACAGGGATTTCCATCTCTTCAGAAAAGTCACATTTTCCAACCATTTCTTTTTATGTCATTCATTTCCGTCATCAATTGAAAGTAAGATCAAAGAGATATTAATAACTCTTGTAATATGTTAGTTAAACGCCAAACCAAAAACAAAATTTAATTATTTATGTTATCAATATAGTTATTATTATTTTTTTAAATATTGTTATTATTATCATTATTGTTTTATATTATTATTATTATTATTATTATTATTTATTATTATTACTATTTTAAACACAGAATAACAAAAAAACGTGATTAAAAATGAGATGGAAAAACAACAGCGAAAGATTAGAAATGAAATCCAGAAAATAAAAGAATAGGAATTCCTGGCAAATGAATAGAGCCATTCATACATCTCGTGTTACCAGGAGTGGATTTCTTGGACTAATCAATAAGCAAATTAATGCCGTTATTTGAAAATAAGGTTTTTAGCTCTAATCTTAATAACCTCGATAATAATAATGATAATGATACAAATAATGATATTATTATATTTATTAATTATTATATATTATATATGAAAAATAATGATATTATTAATATTATAAATCAATCAATCTATCCGTTATTAATGCTTAAAATGAATTAAAACGAATTTATTTTTGTGTGAACCATCTAAAAGTTTTGCTCGATCCTTATTGATATTGTTGTTCATATGGTTTTGCTTAAAGGAAATATTGGACGTAAATTTTTAATTTAATAATTAAATATTTAATATTGAACCTATTTTATTAACAATTATTGAGGTTAAGTAATTTATTTAACATATTACATTTGCAATTATCTTAGTTTGAATGAAGTTACGTCGTTTTTTACTTTGGAAGAGTTTGGAGCCATGATTGGCATTATCGCAAAGTAAATGTTTGATTACATTTTTTCTCAGGAGGCAGACATAGCCATGGGACCGATTGTCATCACAGACATCATCAAAAACTTTGTCGACCTGACGCAACCTCTCCTAACTCTTAGATATTCTGCACTCATTTCGAAACCAAAGACTGATGACAGAAGGGATGGTTCAGATGAAGAACCGATCGCTGACGTCTCTCAGCTCCTCTCATCAGGAATCCCTTGCGGCGTGATCAGGGATAGCCTGGTCCATCAAATGCTCAACAACTCTTCACAGCCAGTTCATAGAGCCATCCTGACGAAGGTAGCAGACAAATGGCCAGAATATTTTGTTAACAGTAGACAAGAAGGCGTGGCTAGAGCCAGATCGGAGAACTATGCCTTTATAGTGGACACGCCCATCGCCGAATACGAAGCTGGAAAACAGCCTTGCGATCTCTATACCACTGAGCCATTCCTAGATCTCGTTGAGTATGCCCTGGCATTGAGCAGAGAGGTCGTTTACGAGAGTGAAAGCGGACTCAGAACTCTCAAGGAAGCCATGGACGAGGAAATCTCGAATCTGAAGATGGGCGACGACATGCAGGCCATGTATCTGCACTGGTGGAAGGACGAGTGCAGCACCAGGAAGAAGAAGAACAAAGAAGAGACGGATACCGATTATCAAGTCATCGAGTGGAGCGAACACAGAGGTCAGAAGTCAAGTAAAGCGAAGAAGGAGGGGTACGTCGGGTCACTTCAAGGCAGATCTGGTCCACTTGATTCACCTTCTCATCATGAAGCAAACTATCACCTCCCCAGTTCCAGAGTTCAGCAGCATAGTGGTTTTTCCAGAAACAGTTCCTACAAAGTCTTCATCCTCATTCTTTTGGCGTTCGTCGAGTTGTAATGGTATCGGCCAATATGAAGTATATGATGGACACATAGTAGCCGACATTAACGATTAAAAGTTAATTTTTACTAATAAGAGCTCAAATCACGTAGGAAATGAAAGATAATAGGATCACGATACCCCTCGCCAGAAGTATATTTGTCTCGTTTCCGTACGGTCGTGCTAAACATTATATGAAGCTTGTACGAAATCATCATACTTCTTAAATTAAATTGTTTTTTAACGATTTCTACCTAGGATGTTTTGTCTAGGCTATTTTATATTCTTCGATTATATTCATGTGCACCGTTATTCCAAAACGATTTATTGTCGATTTTTAAAATATATATAAGAAATGTTAAGCCGGATGACTAAATCGTTATTAATAAT
This sequence comes from Hirudinaria manillensis, assembly GCA_034509925.1. Lineage (NCBI taxonomy): Eukaryota > Metazoa > Annelida > Clitellata > Hirudinida > Hirudinidae > Hirudinaria > Hirudinaria manillensis. Next base: position 5,905,042 of record CM067536.1, read on the forward strand.
AACTTATTGCGATTTAAATTCATGATTTAAAACATATTGTAGAATATCTTGCATGTTAAATGTAATAGGCACCATCCTGCTCAATAGCTTACCCTTAAAGATTAAAGTTTCTTTAAAAAATGTCATGTAAGTGATTACAAATACAGATTTCGAATTCATGTTCCACAACAACGTTTGTATTCTTGTCTTATTGATTGTCATTCATATCGTTAAATAATTTATTCGTAATACAATGTGGCTGTGCGTTTCTTTCAACTGCGACCCATTAATTCAAAAGGCCCTTATCATACATTTTTGGCTCAATCCCAATGGATAGGAAATGTATTCCGGATATCATTCTCCCTAGATTGGATAGATTGGATTTTTAGACCACTTTGAATCAGTTAAGATTTCATTTACTCAAAAACGCACTCCCAACTTCAGAAGCCCAACCCAAACCCTAACTCCAACCCATCTACCATTTTTTTGCTGACAAATTAACCCATTAATTTTATTATCTCATTTGCAAACATCTAAACGTTGAATGCTAATCCTACTACTGTACATACGTTTAAAAACATACGTCTTGTTAATAGTGTTATAATGTATCGACCTATACTATTCCTACACTTTGGTGAAAGGTCTATTTGGTATGACTTAAGCAATCTTCAGAATTCTTCAGAAAGTAATCGTTGAAAATCCAACAAAACAATACTTCGAAGCAACTCATTTCCATAAATATTAATAATAAACTGAGAAGGAGATGAATAAATCAGATCAATCTCTCACTTGCATCTGGAACTTAACCCGTTTATTTTTTACTAGTGGTGTCCAGCCACGCTTCGCTGTGGCTCAATATGATTTTTGAAAAAAGCGTATTTTTACATGATATAGTTGTGGCATTTATATGAAACCTATATACAAACACTCCTGTAATCGAGCACTATGTTGTGTCAAGATTTCAAAGCAATTGGTTAAGTACTTTTGCATGTTATAAACAAACATTGCATTTTTATTTATATAGATTAATACCGAAAAGTATAAGCGTAAAAGTTGTGAAAGTTATCTGTTAGATGGTATATTTTTAAAATGATAATTGCAGTTGAAAGTACAATTGCAACGATTTTTATGCAAATATAAACGAAATTAGGGGAGGTCCATGTGAATAATGTCAGATCTATTGCATCAATAAAATTTTCATCGAAATTGCTCCATTGTTATTCTAATTTTATTTTGATTTAAAAATCCAACATACATATTTATAAAAAAGAAAATATTTTAATAGTCCCTGTTTGAGAGATTCATTAATAGAAGCATGCGATCTTCCTTTTACAATGAAGTTTTATTTATTGTAATAATAAAGTTAACATAAAATTTAAACTGCTAAATAATAAATTTTATTTTAGAGAAATTAGCAGGTTTTGTTTTTGACGAAATATTTAAATAAAATGACCTTGAAATAGTAAAAATACTTATTTTAAAATGTGCTAAATAAATCTAAAATTATTGTTTTATAAAAAAAAATAATATTTTGTTGTTCCGCCCCGACGTAGGCGCTTTGCTGAGAAGCTTAATAAGAATCTTTGAACCATACTTACTTTTTAATGACTGTCCATTTTGATTAGTTGGTAGCTTATTCCGAAGGGTGATTCTACGTTTTTTCCACAGAGAAAGTAAACAATTTTTCTCATTTTTTGTTATCTATAATTGTCGAGATTATGTTGGCAGAGTTATATTGAACTCATAATGGCTGGTTATATCAAAAAAGTAGTCATTTGTTTCATGACTAATTGCCGAGGATGAGTAAACTTCCAGCTTATTTTTAGGCTGCTCATTTTTTCTTAATTTGTGTACTTTTCTTGAAACATTCATTTGCGGCGATTTCTGGTTTTTGTTCAAAATTTGAGCGTTTCTTGGTTATCATGTCGTTATTCGCCAGACCGGGGTATCAGTCAAAACCTAAATTAACTTACTGCTCTTCGTTCTTTTTTGAAACGCTTGTAATAACACGAGCACCACTAACATGAGCAGTGGCTGCTGTTTGTAAATTGTGACCTAGGTAAAAATGCTTAATTAACGTCTGGCACTGTCGCTGGTTTTGTTGGTTGATATGTTTGTGTTGCAAAGCAAATTAAAAGAAGTGGATTAAAGGTATTTGTCATTTCAGGTTTGTCTGCTTAGAAAGAAAATGGCAGCTGTTCGCAAAAAGTTGGTTATTGTGGGTGATGGTGCTTGTGGTAAGACTTGCCTTCTGATTGTCTTCAGTAAAGATCAGTTCCCTGAAGTGTACGTCCCCACTGTTTTTGAAAACTATGTTGCTGACATTGAAGTCGATGGAAAACAGGTTAGGGCAGGATGAATTTTATTGCTGAGAGTGCATGAGAATGAGTATGAATCCTTTCAATGTTATCAAGGTTGAGCTTGCTCTCTGGGATACTGCCGGTCAAGAAGATTATGACAGACTCAGACCGTTGTCTTATCCAGACACTGATGTCATCCTAATGTGTTTTTCCATCGACAGTCCTGATTCGTTGGAAAACATTCCGGAGAAGTGGACCCCCGAAGTGAAGCACTTTTGTCCGAACGTGCCAATCATTCTTGTAGGTAACAAAAAGGATCTGAGGAACGATGAGGCCACCCGAAGGGAACTAATGAAGATGAAGCAGGTTTGGAATGATTTTTCAACTTTTAGCAGTTCGTTTGAAAATTATTTCATTCAAAATGTCTGCTTGTTGACATTCAGGAGCCCGTCAGACCAGAGGAAGGCAAAGCCATGGCCGAGAAAATAAATGCTTACGCTTATCTCGAGTGCTCGGCCAAAAGCAAAGACGGAGTGAGAGACGTCTTCGAGACGGCAACTCGGGCTGCTCTTGCCACCAGAAAGAAGAAGTCCGTTAAGTGCTCTCTCTTGTAGGTGAGTCACCCGTTAGTCGCACTTTCGGCAGATGAGGAAGTGATGACCTGCTACACTGGACTTGATTATGAAATTTTCAAACATTTTGTGAAGGCTCATTAGCTAACGGTTCTGAGGAAGTGATTGTATTGACATGCAAAAAAATGTAGAAAATTTAATTTGGTTTTTTGTTTTATTTTTTTTATTGAGACTTTGATCAGTCGTTCGGTACGACATTTTCGTGTGTTCATCGTCGTCGTCGTCTTCACCATCATCACTCTCACGTTGCTGTGACTGTCATTGCTAACTCAAAATTTCCATTCATTCATTAGGTCATTTGATTACCAAAAAAATTTCAAAATCGGAGTGGAAGTCCATTCACGGGCAGTCGTGCTTACTACCATCATGTTTCGTGCTTCTCAAAATCTCTCGGGACGTTTGAGCTTATTCTTCATGGAAATAAAATTTATACGAGGATGTCAATTGCTATCTTTGTCTTCCCGCTGGTACGCATAATGGCGGCGACCGTGGCGACGGAGACGACCATTATGCCGATCAAAAAAATGTCGACCCTCTGCTATTCGTGTAATTAAGTAATTATCTTGCCTTTGGTTCTGGACTTAAGTTTGGCCTGGTGCACAGAGAATTACATTCTCTGGGGATCGAATGAGGAATTATTTCTTGTAATTCTAATTGATCTTTTTTTGTTTAATGCGACGGTGTTGTGGAATGCCGCCTTCCTGCTCGACGACGTTTACCGGTCTGGGCTTCGTGCAATGGAACCTTAATTGTGTGCCAGATTAAGGCAGAGCAATTTCAGTTTTTCATGTAGAAATATCAAATAAACTGTTTGCATTTCTGGAAAACTGTCTCGTTTGTTGCACACGGTTTTTTGGAAACTTACTGGAAATAAATAGCCAAGTGGAAGGTTATTCACCCAGCAGGGTACAGTGAACTAAATGCTTTTGTAGCTTCCCCTTTTTTTTATTATGTAGTTGCATGTGTTTTGCTTTCTGTCAACAAATAAAAGTTCCAAATGTAGTCCAGGATTCCTCAGAGTGTTTGTGTTTGTTGTTATTATTAGTGGGTAATTTCATGACTTTTTAGAAACACTTTGCAGACACTGGGAGCAAATGCTCCTTGGTATCTTGGTATTTGAAGTGGAGTGACATGCTCCAGGATGCAACAAAACTAAGATCTGTCAAACTGTGGTTAGCTTGTTATTACCTAAAATTTGGCAGTTAAAATTTCTATGAAACAGTTTGTATGTGGTTTTGGTCTGCCATAAAACATTGTCATAGTTCTTCTTTGCCTGACTGACTGCTTCCAGTCATGGTAATGACATCATCTTCTGGCTCCAATGGTTTGCCCAGTCTTTCAATGTCCTCCTTGTGGAAGCCGTCCGGTCCTGGGGCTATGTTGAAGTCGTCCATTGTGGGCCTTGGTTTTTTGGCACTGCTCTCAGGGCTTGGCTTGGATTTCTTTTTTTTTGGAGTCACTAATGAATCAAGGAACATGGTGATAGGTTGTGATAGGTCATAAACTCTGAAACAATCAGCAAAGCTACCTATGTTTTTCTTGAAACATGGGGAACCCATCCTCCTCACGTGGTCTTTGATGCAATCGCATCTGAAGCTGCCCACCGTGTTGACGCATTGTTCGTTCTCTCCTATACAAACTGCTCTGCCCCCTTCGCACTCGTCGATGTCTGATAAACAAATAAATTGTTGACATTCCAAATCATTTTTAGTTGGGGTTGGTGGTGGCCAATGATCGTGTTGAGTTTGCAAAAGTTAACAATAACAACCTGAGCACGAGCCATTCTCGTTAAGTTTGAAGCCTGTTTTGCAATCAAAACATTGATTTTCTCCTGGTCCAGTACACCTCGTGCATGTTTTGTGACAGGCTATAAACAAATGTGGAATGTGTTGTTGGCAAAACTTTTTTTGGTTGGGAATAGCCATGGATTGGATTTTAAATGAAAACCCACCTAAACACTGAAAAGAACCTGGTGTATTGGAGCAATACTGATTTTCTGTGCATCCATGGTTGCCTTCTTTGCAGTCATCTTTGTCTGTGAAAAGAGATATAGTAATGTCTAATAATAACAATTAACTAGGGCAGTTTCCAATGTATTGATTCTAGTCAATAGTCAAAAAACATATTTACTTTTAAATGTTCATTTTAAAATTCTCATTTGAGTTTTTGGAGATGACCCACCTACGCACGTCTTGGTTTCGTCATTGAAAATCCATCCTTCGGCACAAGCATCGCAATCCATAGCTGATCCATCAGAGCAGGAAGATTTGCAAGAAGGATGACAGGCTGCAGCAGTTAACAAAACAATCAAACTCATTAATCTCAATGATGTTTATGCCAGCAACATCAAGGTATCAAAACCGATGACTGACGGGATTCCGCACGTGATAAATCATGCCACGATTATTATTATTATTGCTTTAGTGTGGACAGATATCAGAATCAAAATGATGACAGAATGAATCCAATAAGAAATGCATCCATTAAAATAACCATGGACGTGTTTTTTACAGACCTAATGTGACGAAAATACATTAGCCAAACTAACCAATGCATTCTGAATTCTTTAAGAAGTGTTTTGGTGAGCAAACCGAGCAATGGGTAGGTTCCGGACCATTACAGCCTTGACATGCCTCGTGGCATTCTAAAAGAAGGAACACGTTATTTTGTATTAAACATTAAACATACGTGGTTACAAAACAAGAATTGGAACTAAGAGAACAAACAACAAATACATTGCAAGCTCTAACTTAAGTCATAATGCAAGCCAATCAAGTCATAAGTCATAACACATTGGTAGTAGTGACCTAAACTGTTGCCAAACCTTTACATTTATAACTTCCTTCTGTATTGAGGCAGTACTCATTTGGAGAGCAGGTTACAGCACCTTCTTTGCACTCGTTGACATCTATAATCGAATGAAAGTTATTCCAATTAAATAATTAAATAAAAGATTACACATTAAAATTATCAATTTTATTAATCATGAAAATCATTCCTGGTTTATTTAATATATTCCTTTTATAGAGTCCAGCCAAATTAATTTGGACATTGTAAGGAAATGTAATAAAATACTTTTAACCACCTTTAAAATGTCAAGTAGTCAAGAGTGGCAATCAACAATGACTTCAATGAACATGTTCAAAGAATAATTAATAATCTCTATTATTCATTGGAAATTCCAGGTTTCCTTGCAATGGTTTTTCAAACAACCACATCTCTCTTTGACATCAGTTATAATGAGTCAGCATCCAGCTTAAGCATGAGTCACAATTTTAATCTCACGAGCACTTTGGATGTAATAAATATGGCCAGGATATAATTAAATTGAAAAATCTAATCTCTGGTTTCATCTTAAAATGGTGAATCAGTTCAAAGGAAGTCTCTGAGTTCAAGTGATTAAACATTCATTTGTGAATCCAACTTCTGAACTTTGATAAATTTATAAATACATAAATTTTGAAATTTTTTTTTAAAAAACTCAGATGGTTTGCCTTCCTTGAAGCAGTGTTAAGACCAACAAGACCAACAGTAGTAGCTTAATGAAACCTCCACATAAAATGTCAGAGTCTGTCATTCATTCAAAATCAACTGTGCCTCAATTTGAGAGAATAACATACCAATATCAATGCAGATTACCTCTGCTGTATTTTAACAGATCACCAGAATGGAGAGAAAATTATTGTTGTGTTGAACTAGTTTCAGGCAGTTCCAGAGTTTGAATTGGAAAATGAGAAGAAAATTTATTGTGAAAATTACAAGGAAAAGTGGAAGGAGGTGGAAAAGTCAAGGATTATTTCATGATTATAAGCAACATATATTTGGAAACAAATATAGATTTCATAAGAAATTATTTTGGGAAGGTTAAAAAATGTTTGCCTTTTTGTGCTTGTAAATCAAAAACTACTCGACAGAAAGTCATGAAAAGTGGCTCTGAGTTGTGATTATTACTTGAGATGTGATTAATCATGACATTACATGATTATTTATGGTACTTTTTGAAGCTAACAATCAGTTTTCTTCAGAGAATACTTCCCTAAGAACCACACATAGGTTGCAATTTATTCATTCAAATGAAAACAATTTAAAGTAAATTAGCATCCATTGTCATTAAAATTCTCAACACAAGCAAGGACTCAATTAGTGATTCTTGGTGGGCCTTAAATGAGGCAATAATAAATGCACTCAACTAAAGTTTGGTCCTGAATTTGAACAAGATTTAATGGCTCAAGAAAAAAAGCTAATAAAACCTGAACATCCTTGGTCACTGATGAATCTCCAGCCTGCTTTGCAGTCCTCACAGCCTGTGTTGAGAGGTGAAGTGCAAGAGCTCTTACAAGATTTGTGACACGCTGCAAATTAATTTCATACATTAGTTTTGATAAATACATGATAATACATATTGATATATGATTGATTAATTAATGCCCTTGCATGACTCCCAAAAGATTAACAAATGATTATAAATACTTCACAATGATTGAATGTTGATGTTCAAATCAGTTATAAACTCTTATAAAAAGTTATTTCCAGCAATTATGGTTAAATAAGAAAAATTAAAGTTTAAAAAAAAGTCTTTTCATTGTCATCAATTACCTGTACAAGTTTGCTTTCCATCCTCATCAGTTTCAGCAAAATATCCTTCAGAGCACTCATCACAGAGTTCTCCTTCATAACCCTCATAGCAAGAGCAAGTACCTTCACCTACTCTCTGACCTGAACCCTGGGGATCAACAGGACATTCCAAAATTGTAATGCCACACGTGAATTTACATAAAATTAAAATGAAATTTACATTAAGTAGCTGCCAGTTTACGAGTTGCTTAATCATTTAAAATAATTTCAGAAGAACACGTTAATGCTATTAGCATCACTTCACGCATTTTTTGATGCATGGAACGAAAACATTTGCTGTTGCCAGTTTGCTGTTAAGTTCAAAGGGTTGCATTCCTGCTTGTGGTGGTGGTAAACTTTGCAAAAATGAATATACCATAACGTTCACAACTCAGCCTGTGCTGCTACATAAAAATATTTGGCAAAAAACTCCTCTGATGACTTAAGATTCTTGAAAAAAATATCTGAATAAATGGAATTCATTTTATATTCCTTATCCAGTAAAAGGATTGAGTTCACAAGTCTGCTTGATCTCATTTTCTAAGAAGTTTTTTATAAGCTTTCAAATACCATTACATAATTGTTTATTAAAAGCAGTCAGTTACTTGATTAGCAAATTTATTGGTAGCACACCTCACAACTTCCATGTCCGTTGCAGGGGGAGGCCCTTCCACCAGGGCAGTCCTGACACTTTGGACCATAAGTTCCATCTGGACAGCACACTTAAATCAGAAGTAAAAATAATTCAAGTCACAAATGATTAGAAAGTGTTCATCAACAACCACAACTTTTAATAATTGACCAATTAAAGCAAATTTTCATGCATAGATAATGGTATACATAGACTAAAATAATGCTTAAATAACTACAAAGTAAAATTTAAAAGTAGACTGCAAACCTTTTAGAGTTTCATCGCAAAAATAAGTGAAAAGATTCCTGAAGTTGCCTTTTTTGTGATGTTCAAACCACCAGATTTCAAGGTGTTCCTCATAAGTCTCAATCATGGAGTGACACTTAAACAAATTTTTGTTCTTAGCTTGTTTAGTCTTGGTAAAACTAATAATATTGACAAGATAGCCAGACACTTACCTCATCTTTATTGCTTTCTTCACATGAACTCTCTAATATTTCTAAAAACCTGGTCTCACTGAAAGGATTATGTTTTAATAACATTGTATCTCGTCATCTATTAACATAGTGTCATTGACTTAATTTGGTAGCTTAAATAGTAATGATTTTACATATTATACTATAAAGACCTTCCTGCATAGCTTCCCAGATTTTTTTCCTCCCAATTCGTGTTACCCCCTCCAAAATTTGACCTAGAGGTTCGTTCTAAGCCCTGAAAAACTGTTCTAATAAATCAGATGGTCACAATGGAAATTATAAGCTGTTCTTAAACTAACCCGATCGAAGTTTTTGACAAAAGTTTTGCAGGTGTCACATTTGTAGGTTTTGTAAGATAAAGATACTGACAGACATTGCAACAGCAAAACAATTTCTAAGGGACTAACTAGCCTAAAACGTATGCCTAACAAGCGATTTAGATTCATTTCATAGACAAATGTAAAATATCTTAAATTAAATTAAATTTTGTACAAAGCAGAGCGAAATTTGTGCCAGTCTTCCACCAAGATTGGTCGGTTGCCCTTTACCGGCATTCACTATTTTTTAAAAGGCAACACGAGAACTAGTACGTTACTGACCAATTGGAATCAGCCACAACATTGGCCTTCGCGTTTAAAGGTGAGCAGTTTAATTTTGTCTAAATTAATGTAAAATACTTGAGTTGCTTTAGTAACTTAAGCGATTGGACGCTATGAAAATTAATTAGTTTTAGGGCCTTGCTTATATTTGGACAATATATGCTAGGATATGATTATGCCAATAATGGATATTTTATCGTGAGCGGGATAAAAATTATACCAATTGCTACAAGAAAATAGCATGTAAAATGACTAAAATTTTGACTAAAATTTTTCAAATAAATAATTTTCAGAGCATAACAATTATTCTAGATAAATACTTTCAAGTGATAGAGTTGATGTTAAATAAGATTAAGAAACAATTTAGAAATGTTTAAATTTCACATCCCACAATTACAAGTGCCTTCAAAAGTGGATTAAACAATGTTCCTTGGTTTAACCTCCTAGTCTCCCGTCGAGTTAAATCTCTCAGCGGGTAAAAGTAGAAAATGGAAAACGACGGGAATTATAACTACACTAAAGCAAAAAAATAAATGAATATATAAAGTGAAGATTTTTTCTGCACACTTAAGTCTATTTAAGGATAACGTCTTAAACTATTATGCACTTAAGCAAATGCCTATGAGTCAAATTATTTCCCTCTTAGACGTTTCAACATGGTTTTATTTCCGACGTAAAGTTTCCAGTTATTATTCATTCTCCTAAAATTCCTCATTAAATCACTGATGGATATTTTACCATAATCGGTATAAAAATTATGATAATTGCTGTAATAAAATAGTATTTAGAAGCAAATTATTTCTTATTTCTGTGTTCGGTAATAAATAACACAATAATAAGCTTTTATTTTTTTCCCTTTGGATTCAACGTTAAATTCATTGTCATATAGAACATAAAATTACACAACAACAATCGTCACAACAACGACAATGAAGTCGTTTCCGTGAATTTTCATTTTTGTTGAGCAACTTAATGATCTTATTGTCGTGACATTTGTCAGGCCATCCCTGGCATCATCATCATCATAATCGCCATTACAATCGTCGTCGTCATCATCATCGTTACGTTTGACATCAAAAAGTCCCTTCAGACGAAAGAGGTAACCGTGGCGCCAGTCCGTGCTTTAAAAATGGTCGTCGGAAAAACTCGAAGTGATGACGACGACGACGACGATGATGGCGATGTCTGCAAGTAGGACGTAGGCAGCTGCAGAGGCGAGCTGTGCTGATCATCATAATCGATGGAGACTCGATGCTCACTCCAGTCGTTCAACTTCAACGAGCGACCAGCAACCACCGCGACTTCAATCGCTTCTACCTCATTTACCGCTACCTTGTCGAGACTCTTGGACATCGCTCTGGTCAGTTCATGAGGTGAGTTCAAAGTTCAAAGCCGCGTTGAATGATCGTGAAGATTTGTATTCCATGATTCCATCTTTTCTTTTAAATTTTCATTTATCTGAAATAATGTCATTACCATTTGAGGATGTTAAAATGAATTCAATAGTTTAACGGACGTGGTTGATTTTTATTGTTATGCCCATGTCGTGATAAATGTGTCTTGAGTACTCTGTAATAAGCTGTAATAACACTGCAGTCATAATTGTTTCGATACAATTACTCATTAAGTCTTTAATGGAACACAACGGCTGTTGAGCTTCTTCACTTAAAGTCAAGCATTCATTTTAATAGGATATTTAAATATATATACAAATAATAATTCTAATATTTGCTCTTAAAGGAATCAAATTGGCAATCATTGACTCATAAATTTGAATAATAATAGTAATAATAATATAATTGACATTCAGTTGACCACGATTCAATAAATAAATTGTTGTCGCAGGTCTTAACGAGATTTCCATAGCACGAAGTTCATCGAGTTCACAGATTTAGCACCGATTTTATCCCAGTTTAACCCCTTACCGCGGAGATGTGTCAGTTACTGGTTAGCTGCGTTGGCTTCCTCTTTGACCTTTTGGCCTTCATGGCCTGCGGGGCTGCGTTTGCACTCCCCCATTGGGTCTTTTTCCCCAGCGGTTTCATGAGGGAAGCTACTGCCATCATCGGGAAGTTGGTTGACAAGTCCAACGTTTTCGTGAGGAATCAGTACGAATACGAAGGACTCCTTGCCAGGGCTTATCCTGACGGCATTTGGAACTACTTCTGGCAGAATGATTTCGACATGGAGAAAGATCTTCCAGGTATTTTTGAGATTTATTCTCGAGAAATGATTGAAAATTGATAATAATCTTATTGTTTTTTTTTATGGTCACTTGAGACTAATCTGCTAGAAGAATTGATATCAAAACTTACCTATTTCCGCTTAATTAAAAAAAAATACTCATACCGTTTATTACCGTCAAAGAATGATAATAAATAATAATTCTTGAATAAATAAATGAAAATATTCGTGTCTATGAAAAACAAATTTTTAATATTTATTATTTCTTGGGTAAATAAAACATCTTGATTTTGTTACTCGACAATTTATTTCTTCCAATAATATTATCAATAGCAATCTTGCAATCTATCATTACAAGGACTGTGATAGCGGTGTTGATGGTATTACTTTTATCAATCGACTCGAACATCTCTGACGATTGGGTGGCAACATTTGGCATATTCTTCATCTCATCTTCACTTGAAATTAAGGAGTTAATGACAACATATAAATATACATTTGTACATAAAATATGAAATAAAAACTATAATTATAACTTTAAATATTAAAATAAAGATATTTATAAATGCTCGACGAGGAATGCGTATTAAGTCACCTTTATACCCTAGCACCTTTATAATATATAGCACCATTTGCTCGAAGCGTTAAAATAACAAAAGTCACTTGGCCAGTGCATCGATCCATTATTTAATTCTTCCATCCATTCATCCACTCATCCATCTGTCCATCCACCCGCCCGTCCTTTCATCCGTCTGTCAGCCCGTCTATCTATCCATCCACGCACTCAGTCACCCTTATCAATTTTTTTTAAATGAACAATCGACGACGGTTCGAGAGAATTTCAATGCAGGTGTGAAAGCACACGTGAGCCTCGAATGCAGGTGGATGAGATTTTTGAATTGAACTCTCCAGCAGAGGCGTCACACCTCGTGTCAATCATGTGACACGCAACATGTTTTCATCGAAAAACACTGATTAAAATATCTTTAAAAGATATTTATATTCTGATCACAATAATGAAAATTGTTAATAATTATATTTTGCAACATATAATATTATAATTTAATTTATAATTTAATATTATAATATTATATAACATCTAATCTAAAATCTATTATTTGTCTTTGATTTAAGTAAAATGTTGACAGCAAATTGATATTTTGATTGTTAATATGCAATAAAATTATTGATTATTCATTTATCTAACTTGCAATATAATACAGACGGTTAAAGGTATTTTTATAATTGTAATATTTGAATATTTTAAAGTAATTTTATTGATAAATATTTAAAATAAATTTATTATTTCAGTATTTGTAAGTAATAAATCATAGATAAGGAAGCATTGCCCACAGGCAGACAACGGCCGACCGACAGTTCGATGTTCCAAAGACATGCAATTTTCTAAATTACTAAAAAATAAATCGAGAAATTTGCCATAAAAGGACATTTAATGGTCAAATTATTCAATTGTGATTAAATATGAGTAAATATTGCAACAATTGCTCGTAATTATGACAATTAAATTGAATAGTGAAAGTGATTGGATACTGAAATCGTCTATCCGTTCAATATTTTATGTTAATATAAAATAAAATATAAATAATTAGATAAATAGTAATAATATATACTATTATATATTATTATGTATTATGTATTATGTATTATTATTATTATTATTATTATTATTATTATTATTATTATTATTATTATTATTATTATTATTATTATCAATTTCCTAATAAAAGCTCCATTTTATCACAAAGCAAATAATTCATAAGAAACAGGAAATTGAATCTGAATTTCAAGTTGAACCTCAATTGAAAGGATTCCATGTTGAAATGACTTCCAATGTTGAATGATGACTTTAGATTGTACTCGTCATTAAATTCTTTTTCATTCATCAACGAATTCTGAATCGAATTTCTTTTTGAAATTATTAAATTATTTTTAAATTAAATATATATTTAAATCGAAATTTTTATTCGAACAATTCCAGAAATGAAAGTAATTTATTTTCGACGATTTAAAAAAAAATTATTTTACGAACTTTGAAAGGCCATGAAAAGAAGACGTAAATTATAAGATGATGATGATGATGATGAGGAAGGAAATGATGATGATGATTAAGATGATGATGATGATGATGAGGAAGGAAATGATGATGATGATGATGATGAAAAAGATAATGATTAAGATGATGACTTTCAAGAGTACTAAAGGAGATGCCGACTGGGGTCAGAGGGCATGGGATCTGTCAAAGAGTTGATACGCGGTCCCTCGAATGTGTGTTTGCGTGTGTGTGTGTGTGTGCAGTTGTAGAGTTGTGCTGAGTCGTTGCCTGGATTCAGTTGTAAACATAACTGAAACTCAGTAAGTAATGAAAAGCGAAACAAATCAACAAGCTTTAAAATAGCAATCGAGGATTAGATTATTTAATAAAAAAAATTTCACGAGGAATTTTAACAAGTTTTTTTTTTGCTCAATGGAATTGTTGCTTTATTATCGCCCGCATCAACATTCCAATGATAAAAATTATTGATTAACGTTGATTAACATAAATCCGATCAATAAGCCATTAGCTGTAATAATGCTTATTGGAACATAGAAAATAGTTAAATTTATTTTTAAATGTATTTTATAAGTAATATTTTAACTTTTAACAGAATCTAAAAATAATGACAAGGAATCACTGCAAGAAATTCATGCCTTAATTGGTCAATGCATATTGTTCATTAATGTGTCTCTTTAGTAACTGATTATTAATCTGTGTGATCCAAAGAGATTAAAAATTTTAATGAAATTTATCGTTTAATTGACTTTAAAGGAGAAAAAAATATATAAATTTCGGAAAAGCACTAACCAAGGGCGGAAAATTTCACGAACTTCATGGGAAATATGAGGCTGTAACTTTCACATTTCATGGACTGAAACGTTTCAAACGAAGATATTCAAAGTTGAACCAATGATGATGATAATGATGACGACGATGGTGATGATGATGATGATGATGATGATGACGATGGTGATGATGAAGTTGTTGGTCACGAATGATGTAGGAGATTGGGTCTTGTTTTGATTCGCTTCCTGCTTTCCTCCTGTGATCGCATTTTCTCCATCCATCCGTGACGAATTTATTTATGGAATATGACATCGATTTCATTTTTTTAAATTTTTGATGGAATTTACAAAAGAAATCCATTAATTTATCAGGGTATTCGAAAGATAAATCAATGAAATGTAAAATAAAAATTCAAATAAAAAGTTGATCACCCAAATTAAATACAATTAGAAGTCAAACACTATCGCCTATTAAATCTTACTGCTGATAGCAATTAAGTATGAATGACTTGATTAGATGACACTACCTCCCCATTAAAGATTAGATTCATGCTGTAGTCATGGTGCGCATAATAAATCAATTTATGATTTATTTCGGTGACCCATCAAATTACAGTTTAAGACAAAATAGTCCCGTTTAAAAAAATTAATTCCTTATAAAAGTTAGTTATTTATAACAATAAATTCGTTTAATTACAAAGAATTAGGATTTAAATACTTAAATATCGAATAGCAATTAAGGACATCTATTAAAAACATTTATTATAAAACGTTATAAATAATAAAAACATTTACATTAAAAACATTTATAAATAAAACATTTAGGAATAAAAACATTTATAATAAAAATATTTATAATGAATACATTTACAATAAAAACATTTATAATAAAAATATTTATAATGAATACATTTACAATAAAAACATTTATAATAAAAACAATAAACAGTCAATCAATCAATCAATCAGTTAAATATATGATTGGACTTCAAGACTCTGATTTACCTGTACAGATTGGCACAAAGCAGCCCAGGCTTTGTACACCTTCGGCATCGTCATCCTCCTCTCAACTGTTCTCCTTGCATTCCTACACGTTGCTTGTCGTTGTTGCTGTCAAAAGGCATTCTCATTGGCCACGGTCATCGGGGCACTCATATTTGCTTCGTGTGCGTTTTTCCATTTTTGTTTAATTTAAATTTAATCGATTAATTAATTTCAATTTGATCTAAATTAAATAAATTGATTAATTTAAATTTGACCTTAATTAATTAAATTAATCGATTGGTTGATTTAAATTTGACCTAAATTAATTGATGAATTTATTTAACTTTGATTTAAAACCATTTGAGTAATTCAGTTTTAAGTTCGATTAATTAAATTAACTTCATTTTTGTTATTCGATTTATTTATAATTAATTTGATAACATTAATTAAAATTAAAAATTAATTTGGTCAACTTAATCACTTCTGATTTATATAAATAATTCGACCACCTAGATTCATCCCGACATATATTTACATTTGTTTTTGTAAAAATAAAATACATTAACGTGTAATGCATATAACAATATAAATATTAACATATTAAACCGCTAACAAAAAATTCTTTTTATTAAGTTTTAAATTGTTTTAATTTAAATTTAAAATTACAAGAAAAACTCATAAAATCTCCTCCTCTAGTCGTCTTGATAGGAGCAGCAGTCGGAGTGTTCACGGCTTTCCAGCACATGGAAAACAACGTCCAGATCGATTCCAGCGGAAGGGGTCAGTTCTATTACTCCGTGTATGTGGCCGCCGGGGGACTGCTGGCAGCCCTGCTGAGTGCCATCCTTTTCCTCTGCGACGGCTGTCAAAGGCAAAGACCTTACGACGGCTACGAAACGGCTCGCATGATTTGAGTTCAACGGTTCCACGGGTCGATGGAGTCGATAGAGTTGTTGTCAAAAGATGACCACGAATTTTAAGTCGGGTTTCGTCGTTGATTCTCATTTGATTGTTCTGATTGATCGATTCCGATCGGTTGAACTTGATCGATTGGTTGAATGATTGATTGATTGAAGGTCGTTTTGAGGATTTTTAGCATTTTCCCCTCCTATTTGGTAAACAGAACGGACTGTCTTCTTTGAACTTCGCTAAAATAAACAAATTTCTTTTGATGTTTTCTTGATCATCCTTAATTTCCTGATTTAAAGGTTGCTAGAAAATTGCATTTATTAGTCTTTGTAGTTGTTATGTTTTAATTGTAAAGAAATTATAATATAATTATAACTATTACCATCGCAGTAATTATCATTGTTTCACTTCGACCGTTTAAAATGTTGGCACGTTCAACCTCAGGAACCTCGGATCGATGGATTACTGACAAAATCGTGGAAGAAACATTTTCAGTTACAGCCGAGGACAAAAAAAAGAATAGAAACGTCTTTCTCGTCTGTTCCTGTTTTCTAGCATCTCTGTAGAAAGTTTGTTGCTAAAACGTGGCTTGAACTTTTACTTACGATGGTAATCTAGTCAAACTATCGGGAAATATGAATTATGTTACATGAAAATATGAATTAGCGATCTATTTTTGTCCATTTATCAAAATCTGTCATTCATTGCATCTTTCGTGTGTTTTGTTTGGGACCAAATTTATTTCAGTTTTCTGGATTTTTAGAGCTGAAGATGTTAAGTAGTTAAGAGAGAATTCATGAAGTTTTGATGATTACATTGCGGTGATCGCGTTGAGGACTGTCGTCGGTTGGCAGTTTTAGTAATTTTGGTTTAAATTCAGGCAAATTAATTTTCTGCCTAACTTTAATTATTAACGATCCGTTTATTGATCCATAAATTTTTTAATGTAAATTTTTTAACGTTAAGAAGTTGTAGACTTTAAGTATGCAAATAATTATCCCCGACAAATATTGTAAAACGAAATATATTACAATAAATTATTAATAAGAAATAAATTATTAACATGAGAATATTTGAGTGCATTGAGGAAAATAGGTGCAAATGAAAACCAATCACTCGTTGTTCTGTTATGGACAGGCTTAGATTCGATTTTTTTAAATATTATATATTTTTATTATATCATATTTTATATTATTTATAGATTTAATATTCTCCATTTACTAAGTTATTAAGATCCAATTATCAAACAATTTATTTTATAATAAATATTAATTACGTATAAATCGTGAATAGCCAAAGCATTTAACAAC